>ML685906.1:2499008-2535304 GCA_007922175.1 Pelusios castaneus
AGAGAGAGAGAGAGAGAGAGAGAGAGAGAGAGAGAGAGAGAGAGAGAGAGGAATTGAGACCAAAACATAGAAAATATCAATGGATGAAAGAGAATGAAGAGGTTATGAGGTCTTTAAAAGGAACACTGAAGGAAAGCAAGGCAGAAATCAAGCAAAGAATGCCAAGGTGCTCCAAAAGCTTGATGGCAGCAGGACACAATGAAGGAATTTGTATCTTAAACAACTTGGCTCCAGACCACATAGAGCTTAAAAGTTTGTTGATTTACCTGTGAGACAGCAGAGGAAGAAATGTGCAGTTAAATATGGTTAAGTGTACAACCAGCCAAAAGAATAATAATTATATAAAAATAATAATGCATATAATTTTAAACATATGCCTTAAAGCACATTACATCAGCCTTGAGTCTGAAACAAGGCAGCGATGCTCAGTTCTATAACCACTTCTGGACTTGGCATCATCTCTCCTACCAGCACAAGCCATGGACATGCAATGAAAAATGTCTGGCCTCCTGATTGTCATTTTCTTCAAAACATGTCAGTGGAAATGTTCGAAAGCAGAGAGAACAGCTGGTGAAAGTATATATCATCTTGCAGGGTTTCTCACCTGGCTTCTCTGTTGGAAACAAGGGTGCCTGGGCCCTTTGTCATTTACTGCTTTTCTGGTTTAGAGCCAAATCCTGCTCACATTTGTCCCAGTGTAAATCCAAAGCAATTTCCTTGAAGTTATGCGACTTAATTTGATCAGGTGGGGTTTTCTTTATTGTTAATGACAGAGGGGATAATTTCCTGTTTTCATTAAAAAATGAAATGATGAGGTTCATGTGAAACAAAAAATTGAGAATAAAAGGTCTGAGTCTCTTCTCACTTTTACTGATTTTACACCAGCACGAACTTAAGTGAATATAAATGAAGTTACCCCTGAACTGTACCAGAGTAAATGGGAGAGGAATTAAGCCCTAGGTTTCTATATACTTTAAAATGTGCAGTGTCCATATTTGATACCCACACATAGGTTATGTCTACACTTGTAAATTTAGGTCGACTTTAGCTAAGTCGACTTAGCATGTCTACACCTAAATTTAAAGTCGACTTTGGGGGGAACTTACAAAGTCGACTTAGAGCGTCCACACTGGATGCTTAGGTCAACTTCTAGGGGCTAGGGGGACCTAGGGCAGGTCCACGGGGATGGGGGGGGCACCCTTGCCCAATACCAGGGGGCTCAGCCTTTGCTGGGTACAATGGGACAAAGGGGGACAGGGACCCTGGCAGGGCATAGGGGCAGGGTGGGCAGGGCTCTGTTGCTTAAGTTGACTTAAGGAAACTGTAGTGTAGACACAGGGTAAATTAAGTCGACTTAAACAAGCTTAAGTCGACTTAATTTACAAGTGTAGACGCACCCATAGACTAGGACGTGCGTAGTTCTTTCCATTCTTCCAGCTCCTTGTATTTAATGGCCACTTCTTATCTGTTAACTATTTTTTTTTAAACTTCAGTAAATTTAAATTTGTTGCTTTTAAGAGACAGGCTAGCAGCTCTGGTTCGTGCTTTGCCAGCTTCCCCACACAATTCTGTCAATGAAACTCAATTTTGACATGCAACGTCCCTATTACTCTCACCCAGGGTGTCTCTAAACTAGAAATCACTACCCATGGCAACTGGTGTGGTACTTTTCCTGCTATGGAGATTGTCATTTATTGTTACTTATGATCTAAGAAAGAGGTGAAATTCCAGTTTATAGCAGTAAAAGGTTTTCTGCCTAAAGTTCAGTTTCCATACTGTACATCAATGATAGATATGCTATAAGGTCTATTTTTAAAAAATAAGTTTTTTAAATAGTGTCTCAATGATCTTTAAAATACCTTATATCGGATTGCATCTTTGCCTTATCTATGTTGCCTACTGCCCCACTGATTCAACCAACAACTCTACAACATACAAATGAACTGAAGGGGAACATAATGATTGGCTGTCTGTAAGCCACAATTCAGCACCAAGATGGTACAAGAAAGGAAAAGAAGCAAAAACACCACTGAATGGGAGAGAGGAGAAAAGAAAGAGGAGCAGGGTTAGAGGAAAAGCACAATAGGTACAGATAGTTTTAAAATGCAATGAGAATAGCATGTGAGAAATTATGGAGGAAGAACAGAAGAGAGCAAGTGAAGCAGAGAAAACAAGATCAGAGCACAGAGCAACAGTTGATCAAGCTTATCATAAATCATTCAATTTTACGAAAATCTTTATAAAAATAATTTGGGCATACATTTCTAATTAGAATATTTTAAAATACATTTTATGGACATACTGAACATTTAGAGCAAGTACAAATTAATTACCCTCAATCCCTTTTGCTGAATAACTGGAAACACCACCACTATCCTCTGTATGGCTTGTAATCTGAGTATTGTCTTGACATAGTGTTCTTTGTGGACCCACACACCCAGGTGGTATCTAAATGTTACTGCTTCTTTCTGCAAATGTATTTGAAATCTGGCCTTTGGTCTCTGTCCAAACAGCCAAAACGCATCCAGGCCCTCAATATCTGAATCTTCTTCCTGTATGGCACTGATAAATGTCATCTTGGCCCCCTTATGTCCATTGAAAGGGCTACAGTAAAGATCATCTTCCTGGTTCTTCATTCTGACCCTGTCAGACCTTCACAGCATCCCTCCACCGACTCCCACTTTTCCACTACATCAAGCACAAACTACTTGTTTTCACTTCTAAGATTCCTTATGGCTTAGCCCCACTCTATCTTTCATCCTTTCCAGGCTACTTAGCTTTCAACTCCTGGCACTCTGCTGCCAACACTACCAACCTTTATCACCCCTTAAACACATTTGTGCTTTCTTCCATGCCCCCCTGTACCTTTTGTGTGGCAGGAGTCCGCCATAAAAATCTGCAGAACCACTACGTTATCTTATTTCAAATCTCTACTTAAAACTCTCCTCTATACTAGGTGAAGCCTACGCTGCTGGTGCACTGTGACCACTGCTAATTATGCTAATCACAATAATTTGGTTGTTAGTTTGTGCTCCTTCAATTTGTTTTTTTATATTCGCCTGTTGTGTCCTTGTAACCTTAAACTGGGAGGTCTTTGGGGCAGGAAACATTGTATTGTATTATGTGTGCATAGTGCATAATGCAGTAGGGTCTCAGTCTCTGATTCGGGCCAGTAAGTGACATTGCAGTAATAATAATTCCTAGTCTAAAACGTAACTATTCAACTTAAAAGCCATGTGCTACAACACCTATATTAACACCAGGGAAAAAATAAATGGAGTCACAATACTTCAGAGATGCAAACTGCAGTGCAAGCAGCTCATGATTTAGCCAAACCTGATTGGTCTCTCTGAACCTGTTTGCATTATGCATGTGGAGAGCACACTTATCACCTATGGGTATATCTGGACCTACACATCACAGGACGTTGTTAATGGATGGAACTGGACAGTTCAGTGGCTGAATACAGTCCTCTGTATCTGTTCACTGGTCAAATCCAGCTAAGGACAATAACAAAGGTCAAAGGCGTTTGCCATCAACTGCTTGTTCAATTGCCTTTGAGAAGTGGATTGGTGGTATCAGTCCAGTTCCTAGAAATCAGGGATGTTCATGTCATAAAACCAACGTAACAACTGGTAACCTTGTTTATCAGTCCCAGAGGAGGGACAAGGACTCAAGTCTTAGCTTGCAGAAGAGGAAACCTGAATGGCTGATGCCCAACCTGTATCTACTCTGTGGATAAATAAAGGGCTTCTCCAGAGCTCTCAATTCAGCTCCTTGCATAAACCCTAAACAAAAAAGTAGTGCTAAATGCATTATGTGATTTTTCACATTGATGCTATAACTTGATTAGTTCCAAACCAGATTTCTTCAAGCAGAAAAAAGGCAGTGGATCTCATTGAGATCTAAAATCAGAGCATTATGCCTCCAAAATCTTCCTGGGTCAGTGCAGCTTCTCACCACTCAACCCTGGATGCATGCCTTCATGGCACAGACTAGCCCTCAAGAATTTTGAAAAATCTGATAATTCTGAGATTCAGGTCCGCACTGAGTCCTTAAGGCACAGGTCAGGGATGTACAGATCCAGGGTTTGGTCTATCTGGTCTATCCATATCAAAGAAAGCCTTAAACAAGGAGTGCTAACATTCCTTATTCATTTGAGGCAGCAGATCCCATGGTAAGTCTATAGAAGTTACAGAAGGAAAGAAATATGCAAACTTTCAGTGGTGGAATTTCCACTTTCACATTTATATATAATAAGAAAAATGGCTAAATAATTCACAGCAGAAACTAGCCATCCTGGTATCTCTTTATGAAGTTATGAAAGAGACAGACAGACACAGAGTTAGATAACATGGTACTGAAAATAAACAAAGGCTGAACATGCATGCTCTACTCACTTTCCAAACTTTTTTTTTTAAATGCTGACGAAGCTTAACTGGGCAAGACCTGCTTAGCTTAGTCATTTTCACATCCCCACTGCACTTATCAGCTTTGACAATATATATATTTTTTAAAATCTCACCAGCAGAAAAGTACCATCTTCCTCAGCCGAGAAAAATGTTCAGCTTGGGAAACGAAAAGTGCAGATAAAACATTCTATGAAATCACCAGTTTTACAATGGTCCATGTTTCTGATATTTTTATCTTAACACATCAAGGGTGATAGAAGCTTCTTTTTGCTGTCAAAGTGATCAAAGGGAGGTTGAGAAAGAATCTATAAACAGATGCTGCCCAGTGACAAACCTTAAAGAACAAGACTGTGGGGCCAGATGTTTGAGTGACCTTCGGACTACAGAACATGTTGGCATGGTGTTGATTTAGATAGTTGTTGGCAGGAGCTTTCGATCCAGCAGCTGAAAAAACCCCTAAATTATGGAAATATTTTTTCTCATCTCTCCCCTAACTACAAAACCTGAAACTACTGGTCAGTGGGGCTGATGGCTGTCAAAGAAGTTGAATTCACCACACAACCCTGCCAGTAGGTATCACATCAAAAGGGAGTTAGCTGAATGAACAAGAACATCTTCAGGCTGTGCCATTTTGCATCCCCCTCAACTTTCAACAGCTGTTTCTTGAGTGAATACAGATGCAAAATAATTATACAAAATGTTTTACATTTTCAATATAGTACACATTGTAAGTATAGATTCTAACGGTGCATATATGTGATATAAAAGATTGTGGTTAGAAAAGAAAATGATAAATATCTTAGGAAACACAATGATTAGTTGGTAGGTATCTACCAGTAATGGAGGTTTTCCTAAATTATAGTTCTTGCATGATCAATTGGTGGCATTAAGTATCATTTTAAAAATCAAGGATATTTGATCACATACATATTGCTTAGGTCAAATAAACATTTTTTATCAAAGGCACTAGAAATTATGATTATATGAAAATAACTGCACTGTACATTTCTGGATGATAGCTCTGTGTCATAAAGCCTTTTCAGTTTTTACTGCAGTAACAAAATTAGTTTTTACTGAGATCTATAGAATTTCCCAAACCAAAATTCTGATGGATATTCAAGAACGAACTATATCACAATACAAGAACAAATACAGAAAGCAGAAAAAGTCTTGTTTTGTAACATTAAATGTGATTGAAGACTGTACAGTTCTTCTTACGCTTTTAGACGTTTTGTCACTTTACCTGGAGAAATATACATGGCTTATTCTGAATTGCTGCTGATGTCCAGCACTTGTCAAAACCGCTATCTGTCAAGCACTTCACAAAGTGTTGCAAAATGACAGTTCAGGATGTCTGAATAGATGGAGCCCCAGGAAAAACAGAACAGATAGAAAATTCATGACTCTAAACTACATCAAAGCGACTTCTGTCAACATCATGTCAAAAGAAGGAAAAAAGAACTGTTCATTTTAGAGGGTTTGGGCTTTTTTATTATTATATAAACACTTTTTTGAAGTATGAGCTAAGTGTAAGGAAAAATTAACTCAGTGCACAGTATGATCTTCCAAATGTGCCAAAAATATACCTTATATCATCTAGGAATAAGGAAAGTTCTAACAGTAGATACTGTCTGGCAGTTAAAACCAATGACATCCAAAATAAATGTATGAAGTTTCTACCAGCTTAAAATAGGACAAACCATCTGGCTCCAGAAGGAATAAAAGTACTCTTCGCTGCATGTTAGTTGAACTTGCAGAATCCCTACAACTGGATTAATTTTGTATTTCTTCTACAATCAGTTCTGATCCATCTCTGCTTAGTGTGTCAATCGAGCAATACTAATTCAATGCTATATTTCAGGATTTGTGTAGTAATACTGTTTCAACTGAAAAACAAAACTAAACCCAACAACAATCCTAGAAACATTCAGTATGGATAATTCTTCTAAATTGTTACTCCAAAGAAGACATAAAATAAATAGTTTATGATGTATGGCTTTGCATTCATAAATTATTTAATTATCATTTACTAAAATTCACCTAACTAGAAAAATATGACCAGTCTACATCTAGGAATGACTCCTCAGTTTTCTATCTTGAATATATTTCCATGTAGGTGATTGCATTGGTACTAAACTCCAAGCAAGTTTGTTGAGAGTGTGCAGATACCATAGAAATAAAGCATGGTAAGTGACCGTGTACATTAAATATGTAGCTTATACAATCCTGGCACACTTAAAACAAAAAATATTGGGGTGGAAAAATGTTTCACTTATTTAAAAAAATGCAATAGCAAAATATGGCATTATAGATTTTATAAATTCTGGTAGCTCCAGGTATTCTCATTTACTTTCCCTAAAATCATCTTTTTTGCCAGTGTTTGGCTCCTTTGCACTAGTCCACTCTGACATTCACTACTTAAAAGAGACCATAAAGCTGATGCTGCAGGCTGTAGACCCTGACAATAGTGGCTACTGGTCCAGAAATCAGCACTTGCTCAATGGTGCAAATATGGTCTAATTTTCATCTGAGAAATTGGTCCATTAACTGTTGGCCAGAAAAGTTGAGTTAGCTTCAAAACATTTGCAAGATATAAATGAGCATGAAAAGGACTAAACACCTTCTGGTTCAGAGATTAGAAACATGCTTTAGGATGTCCTGTTGAATGTGTAAATATGCATGGGAATTACAATCCATTAATACTGAAGTATGGTAGAAAAGATCTCTGTTTCTTATTGTAGGCAGAGCTCAATATATCTTGTTTCCTACTTACAAAAAGATGTTTATTACCTGTAACTGTACAGAGGTGTGTGCTTCACAGCAGCAGTGATTGGTAATAAGCCTCCTTTTCTCATTTACATTGATAGCAAGCATTAGTGAAGATATATGCATTTCATTTCATGGTTCACAAAGAACAAAGTATATGTATATGTGATAGCAGTGGGTGGTTAATGAAATGGTCTGACAAACATAAGCTAATACATAATCATACCAGAATGTGGACTGGAACACCTGTTCCTGTTTCACAGACTTACAATTCTTAAAGAAAAGTTACTATTTGCAAGAATTGAAATCACTACTATTCAGACATCAATACACTCTAAGGAAATTTTAGTCATTTTTGCAAACACGAAGGGGGGAGGGATTTTAATGATATCAAATCTCTTTTGCTTGGTCCTAAGAGTAATGAAAACTTCACACATGCATGAAGCTCCAGTAATTATTTTAAACTGCCTTCTGTTGTCCCCCTGAGGAACACGGTGGTATTTGTTTGATGCAGTTTAATTAGTGTCAGGGTAATTAATGCTATGCTATCTACATGAGATCAAAACCCTTTCTTTGTAACACTCTGGTAACTAAGAACTAAGAAAAGGAAGTGGTTTGAAAATCTGGAAGCACAGTAAACTAGATTCAGAAATTAACCGATCTGCTCAAATCTGAATCCATTCATCAGAAATATTAAACTCATCCAACAAAGTCAGCACCTTCAAGTGTGAACCTGGGATCATAATGCATTAGAACTGCACCATGAGATATGTGACCCACTGCCTCTCATGTAAGTGAAATTCTTTTTCTATGGATGTAATCAAATTAACTGAAACATTCATGGACACCAAGCACCTTGTCAGTAGTTTCAATCCTTTAATAATGAAATGATATACTTTTGCACAGCCAGATCACCATAGTTATCTATAAGCAGCATGTGGTGCTACCACGTGCTGATATATTTTTCTAAATAAAAGCATTGTTTAGTTTAATGAATGAATGTGATTCTGCTTTAATGTCTGAATAAAATTTGCATTTAATTGTAGGTGCATGTTCAGTCTCCACTTCAAAATAATGCCCTTTGCTAAAAGGACTAAAGAGATACAAGAACAGAGAAGTTAAACAAATATACAAAAATTCCAGACACACACACAGCATGCACTACATAAATCCTTTTTCACTGTTTCTTTGGTAATGAGCAACTGCAGTATAAATCTCACAACCATACAAACTCAGGCTGATTACAGGCTTAAGGAAATAGCTGCAGTTATCTTGACTGGATAAATTATTATATCCTAGAGGTTATTCTGTTATTTCTAGTAAAACTCGAGTGGGGGGTTGGGGGAAGCTTGAGAATTTTCTTTTTTCTTTGTAACTGATGAAATTAGAGGTTTGTCATAATGGCTGGGATATTACTTTTGTTCAAAAGAACAAAATGTTAATTTTAGAAAAGGACCATTGGTGTAACACAAAAATGATTCCCTTTCCCCTAAATAATGAGTTTTTGTGAAGGCTTCTTACGGGTCGCAGCCAGAAAGCAAACACTATTGATTTGAAGTCAAATAAAGCAGGTTTTACTATCATATAAACATACTAACATTGCAAATTAAAAAAAAAACCACTCAGAAATGGCAAATATTCTGCTCTAGAGCACAGACCTTAACCCTACAGCAGTTTGAAAACTGTGTTGGCATCCACCACCATTAAATTAAGGTTTAGCTTTATAAGAAGAAATTTCACTAGCTTATGCTAGCAGCATACCACAATCTAAAAAGGCGTATGCCGAATGCCTCTTCTTGAGGTCATTCGTTACTGAATACCTGCTGGGATCAGCTGACTAGCAAAATATGCTTTTTCACATCTTCAGTTCTGCTTCCTGCAACATGGTTGTTTATCAATTAAAGTGATAAATACAAGTGACTTTGATAACACAAGCAACACATTAGGTAGTAAAATAACCTCCAGAAACCCTGCCATAAGAACTGTAGGCAAAGTTCAACAACTGTGAAAGAACTATTAAAAAGGACACACAAACAAGTGACCTTGACTGACAAGCGCACTTCATTCCAGCAATAAACAGCGGCAGTGCTGATAAGTGTTCATTGGCGCAGAGAGTAATTACCTATCTGTCAGCGTTGCTGGTGTGTGCGAAATAGTATAAATGAAACATACATAATGTACAGCAATAATATCGGGCATGCAGAACCTAATGTATTATCATCATTCGCAGGGCCCAGGTTTATGTGGCTGCCACCACTGAGTAAATGCCTTCTAGCCATGATAATTTCATTCTAATCTCTGTTCCATATTATAATTTTCATAGCTAAAAGATACTGAGGAGCAATACGTTTCAATCAAGGGCTAAATAGAACACAACCTATAAGTGGGTATTTTATATACCTATATATATTTTTTCTTTCAAAAAAATTTTAGTCAATTTATGAATAGACTGGAATAAAGTGTAAATTTATGGATGACAAACTCTGTCTGTAGCAATGTCACAATGTCTGGAGACAGACTTTACATATCTTGTAAAAGGGATGTCAGCTTTGTCTATCATATCTCACAATAGAATTCAATCCTCTGGAGAACAGAGGATTCTTCTCCCCTTCCTATATTTTTAAACAAGGTTAACTTTTACCAGAACAAAAGAAGGTTCCTATTGGGGAAAAAAAAATCCAGTGGTTTGTAAACTGTGTATGCTCTTATTTTAAATGTTGTAATTTTATTACATAACCTTCACAACTAAACCACTACTGTTACAAACAAATCAATCAATTTCTTCATTAATATATTTTCTTTTTAGTCCCTTTATTAAAATGCAACCCCCCCAAAAAAAATCCCCAACGCCCCGCATCTTGATAAGAAATGACAGTGTTTTAAAAAACATTCTAAAAAATAAATTATGAAAATAAAGTCATAAAACAGCAATGGCTGCTATCAAAATCTATGCAATTTACTTATGATTTGATCTTACTCTCGGCCTTGAACTTAGGGTCATGGAAAAGTGGAATAAAACGTGCACTGGCAGGGCTCTCTGCAACCTACATGATAAACATTGCACTGCTGGCACCCAGCCAACCTACAAAAGGTAGGGACAGATATGCATCCCATCTGTGCTCAAGGATCCTCAAAATGGGGCCTCGTTGGACCATACATCAGAGGTCCCTTTGCACCAGTTGTTCATACCGCACAAAGTCAACTGGAAGTATCAGGAATACAATTTTTTTAGCATTAGTAATTGTATTCATGATGCTCCTCAGTGTAGCGGAAGCTAAAAGTTAATGCTAATAAAATAGGCCAGGTTTGAGCCACAGGTTACTATGGTAATGGGGTTAGGCTCTGTTTTCTAAAAGTTAGTGAAAGATTTATTCTCTTCCCTGTCCCAGTTCCCTTTCTCAAGGTTTCAGCTAGAATTGAAACCAACAGAGCTTATTTTCTCACCCCTGCGTAAGAGGCCTGGAAATAAATACATTAACCAACTGTCCCATCCCTCTTCTCTGTGTAAACTGCTTGGTCAGCAATATTATGGGCGCTGTTGTATTAAAAGTAACATGTTGTGAGTTAAACGCTTGCGCATTACTGACCATAACTGTAAGCAAGTAAATAAAGGCAGGGTTAATTATATGCATGATGTAAGCAGTATTTAGGTGTTAAAATTGCCAAATAAGGGTCTTTAAATTACTGTCAATCATAAATGTATAAGCCATGCATTATCATACTGCTTTGAATAAAGAAGCTGTACTATCCCCCCTCGGTGCTCATTCGAGGCATCAAGGTGGAACGAGCAGGCAATAAAGGGTAACATTTGACACAATCCACCTCAGAACAACCTGTTTGTTTATTTAACTTCCAAAATCCAGGACTTGTAGCCTGGTTCTATGGGATGTTACATACTTACTAACTAAGAGATCCAAGATGTTGAGATGTTACATACTGACCAGCTATGAGATCCATATGCAAAAATCTAGCACTCAGGGAAACTGGGAGGCATAAATCCACTAAATGATTTATTCACTCTTCTAGTATAGGGCCCAATCCATTGGGAGTCTGTCCACTGACATCAGTGGGCAGTGGATGGATAAAGGTGGAATGGAGATTTTTTTCACTGGAGACTCCTCACAGTAGTCAGGGTTGGCACTGATTATTCTATGTGAATGCTACAGCGGGTTCAGCCTGCTGCTGCAAACTGACGGCTCTATCTTTGCACACTGATTTCACCTGTTTACGCTCAGTGCCACCAGTCTGCATTGTATGATTCATTATATTGATAACATTCCTCATTTAATAACTAATACATATATCACAGTTAGGCAGATCTGTGTAAAGCTCAATGATTTCCAGGCATAGAAGTTTATGGGAATGTTTATTACTGTTTCAAACTGCAGCTATTCACAGAATTTCCACTTTGAATTTCCAGTTCAAAGAAACCCACATATTCAAACCAAAACTCACCTGAATCGCTTAGTTTTGCCTGATTTTGGATGGAATACCTGAAAAATAACAGGGGTTGTGTGCTTTTTCCATCTGAAGTTATCACCAGCTTTGTTTGGAAATCAGCCCAGTTTCACTGACAAGTTCATCTGACCTATTTGGCAAACCTGGACTAAGTTTGAAATTGTATACAAACCTGAAAACAAGCATGTTTTGGCTGGCTGGGAGTTTCATTATGGAAGTTTCACACAGCTCTAAATATATCTCAATAGTGGTGTTTATTATATTTAAATGTTTCAGAACATCACATTTGACAGAAGACAACAGACTGGAAAATTGCTTATACAAAATGCAATAGGGGGTTGCAGTATTTCCTGGCATGTGGCTTTCCTTTTCACTTCACTAACATTTTCAGCACGCCACAAAGTACTCAATATCCCTCACTGCTTTCTCTTTGGAACTCAACTGCTATGTGACAGAGCCCAGCACTAGAGTTCTATGATGTTTGGCCCTCATTGCAGTATGTGACAGTTTTGCTGTTTGTTTTCTAACATAATCCCTCAGATAACATTATTTCAAGATACTCTACTGGGGCCCTGGCATGCCTTCAGAAACATTTACAGTGATCCAAATAACGTTACTCTCAACTACTCAGATGGATAAAACTGGTGCAAGGCAAAACTCCCACTGAAGTCTTTGAATTTTACCTGAGTAAAGTCCAAGTAAAAACTGTGTAACATAATCAATTCGGTAAATGAATCACAGACAACAGGCCTTAGATTTTCCTTGAAAAATTAAAGTCAGGTATAATCTTAGAAGACAAAATATTATAACATTAATAGCATCACATTTCGTAAGGGGTATAAAAAAAACTATCTACCAAGAATAGATTTTCAAACAAGTGTGGGGCATAAGAGCAGTATGTGCACAAACAATTGCTCCACAGTAACATTCTCTGAAATGCTTCCAGTTCCACATTCAGGACCTATAAGACAGGCAGAACTGCAGGGTCTCAATATATGGATCAGATGATGCTGTTCAGAGGAAGGATTTAGGTTTATTAGGAGTGGGGAAACCTTTTGGAAAAGAAAGTGCCTATACAGGAAGGATGGATTCCACCCAAATCAAAATGGAACTAGACCACTGGCATATATATTAAAAAGTTCATAGTTTTTAAACTAAGGGCTGGGGAAAGCTGACAGGTAAGGATGAGCACACGGTTTGGACAGAGACAGCCTTTAGGGAAGGATTTATTAAAGGGGATTCTCTATCCTAGTAAAGGGGAGAAGATCCAAGTCAAAGTACTGGTAGGAACTGAAGAGAAATAGTCAAACGAAAAAGAGTTCCATTCAATTACATAACATGAAGTCAGACAACTAAATATTGTCAAATATTATAAATGCTTGTATGCAAATGCTAGAAGTCTAAATAGTAAGATGGGTGAACTTAAATGCTTGGTGTTAAATGAGGATATCAATATAATAGAAATCACAAACGCTTGGTGATGATAACCAATGAGACACAATGGCTACGTCTACACTGGCAAGTTAGTTCGAATTAAGGAAGCTTAATTCGAACTAACTAAAGCCATGGCTACACTAGGCTTTAATTAGTTCAAATTAAGGGCTTCCTTAATTCGAACTAATAACTTCGACTAGGGTATTGGAAATAAGGGTTAATTTGAACTAGTTAGTTCGAATTAACCAATGTGGCCATGTTAGTTCGAACTAATTTCTTAGTTCGAACTAACTGGCCCATTGAAATCAATGGACATCGCTAATTTGAACTAAGCAAGTGCCATGAATGGCACTTGCTTAGTTCGAACTAATTTTAGTTTGTTTGAATTAAGTTAATTCGAACTAACTAAAATTAGTTCAAATTAGTTAGTTCGAACTAACTAATTCGAACTAATTTGAGTAAGTGTAGACATTGCCAATAATACCAGCATACAAAATATATAGGAATGACAGAGCAGGCCTTTCATGATATGTCAAAGAAACCATAGAGTCAAATACAGTAAAAAATCTTAAATGAATCAGATTGCATCAGGGAATCTCCATGAACAGAAATTCCAGATCTGAATAATAAGAAGACAGCAATAGGAATATCCTACCAATCACCTGAGCAGAATGATGTTAGTCACTGTGAAATGCTCAGGGAGATAAGAGAGACTACAAAACCAGAAAACTCAATAATAATGGGGGATTTCAACTGTCCCCATATTAATTAGGACCATATCACCTCAGGGCAGGATGCAGAGATAGAATTTCTAGACACTATTAATGACCGTGTCTAGGAACAATTAGACTTAGAACCCATAACGGGAGACGCAACTCTTGATTTAACCCTATGTGAAAACACAGAATTTGGTCCAAGAGGTGAATATAGTTGAACCACTCAGTAATAGCTATCATAATGTAATTAACTTAACATCCTGGAATGGGAAAATACCAAAGAAATTTAGCACAAGTTTTAATTTAACTTCAAAATAGGAACTAAACTAAAAATGAGGAAGCTAGTTAAATGGAAATTAAAAGGAACGGTCACAAGAGTAAAATGCCTGCAAGTTGCATGAAAGCTATTTAAAAAACCCTATAATAGAGGTTCAAATTAAATATTACCCGCAAATAAAAAACAAAACAGTAAGAGAACCAAAAAATGTCACCATGGCTAAAAAGCAGAGTAAAAGGGATAGTTAGGACTAAAAGACACGCTTTAAAACTTAAAAGTCAAATCCTAATGAGTAATACAAAAGAGCATAAACTCTGGCAAGTCAAATGTAAATGTATAATTGGGCAGGAAAAAAAGTGTCTGCAGAGCAACTAGCAACAGACACAAAAACTAGCAGCAAAAAAAAAAAAAAAAAAAATAAAAATTAAAGAATATCAGAAGCAGGAAACCTGCCAAACAATCGGTGGGACCACTGGACAATTAAAGTGCTAAAGAAGCACTCAAAGAAGACAAAGCCATTGCAATGAAGCTAAATGAATTCTTCACATTTGCACTGAAGATGATGTGAGGGAGAGTCCTACACCAGAGCCATTCATTTTAGCTGACAAATCTGATGAATTGTACCAGAATCAGCAGTCAACAAGGAGATGTTGGAACAAACTGATAAATTAAACAATAAGAAGTCACTAGGACCAGATATTGTTCACCCAAGAATTCTGAAGGAACTCAAATATGAAGCTGCAAAACTACTAATTTTGATATGTAATCACTTCAATCATTTAAATATGCATTACTTAAATCAGACTCTGTACCAGGTGACTGAAGAAGAGCTAATGTAACATCGATTTTTAAAGACAGCTCTGGAGGCAATCCTTGCAATTACAGGCTGATAAACCTAATGTTCATTATTAGGCAAACTGGTTAAAATTATAGTAAACAAAGAATTATCAGACACATATATCAACACAATATGTTGGGAAAGAGTCAACCGGGTTTTTGTAAAGGGAAATTATGCTTCACTAATCTACCAGAATTCTTTGAAGGGGGAAATAAACATGTGAAAGAGGGTGATCTAATCTACAGTGTACCTGGACTTTCACAAGGCCTTTGACAAGTCCCTCAACAAAAGCTCTTACTGAAACTAAGCTGTCATGGATCTGTAACTGATAAGAGTAAATGACCAGTTTTCACAGTAGAGAAAGGTAAATAGTGGTGTCCCCATAAGGATCTGTATTGGGACCTGTGCTCTCCAACATATTCATAAATGATTGGAAAAAGAGGTAAACAGTGAGGTTGTAAAGTTTGCAGACAATACACAATTATTTAATATAATTAAATCCAAAGCTGATTGCCAAAAATTTATAAAAGGATCTCATTAAATTGGGTGACCAGGCAACAAAATATCAGATGAGATGCAATACTGATAAGTGCAAAGTAATACACATTAGAAAAAATAATCCCAACTATATATACAAAAAAATGAGGTCTAAATTAGCTGTTACCACTCAAGAAACAAATCTTGGCGTCACTGTGGATAGTTAACATGTTTTCAGAGAATATTTATTCAATGTGCAGAAACTATCAAAAAAGCTAACAAAATGATAAAGAACCATTAGGAAATAGATAGATAATAAAACAATAAACATCACAATGCCGCTATATAAATCCGTGATATACCTGCACCTTGAATACTGCCTGCTGTTCTGGTTGACCCATCTCAAAAAAGATGCATCAGAATTGGGAAAAGTACAGAAAAAGACAACAAAAATTATTAGGAGGTTGGAAGAGCTTCCATATGAGGAGAGATTAAAAAGATTGGGACTGCTCAATTTAGAAAAGAGACAATTGGAGGGCAGGGGGAGTGGTGTATAAAATAAATGTGGAAAAAATTAATAAAGAACTGTTAATTATCCCTTTGCAAGAATCAGTGGCCACCCAATTAAATTAATAGGCAGCAGGTTTAAAATAAATATAAGGAAGTACTTCTTCACACAGTGCCAGTAACTCATTACCAGGGGATGTTGTAAAGGCTAAAAGTATAACTGGGTTGAAAAAGAATTAGAAACGTTTATGGAGGATAGGTCCATCAGTGGCCATTAGCCAAGATAGTCAGGGACTCAACCCCATGAATCATTTAATAATTCCCGCTGAAGCATCTGGCACTAGCCACTTTCAGAAGATGAGAAAGTGGACTAGATGGACCACTGGTCTGACAGAGTAAAGCCACTCTTATGTTTTTAAAAACGTCTGCCTAATTTAGAAGTCTGGCCCAAATGTAGTAAGTGATTGCCTGCCAGACTTACAACCACCGAGAACTGGAAGGGATTTTTTTTTCTGTTTGAAACAATTGTTTTAAAAAGAGGGCTCAGAGAAATTACTGGCTGCGAAACAGTGAAAATGGTTTCTCAGTCAAGTCTCAGCACGTAAGGTAGGCTCAACCATTCAGCAAACCTGAAGCAATATCATGGGACTTGCATCAAGTTGCCAATCCAAATAGAAATTTTAAACAGAACATAAACTTCCTTGTGTGCTTGCTGACATCCAGATGGTATACAGAATTTAGCATCGCACTCCAGCATAACATATGCAAGTGCAATAAAAAGGAAATACAGCTTAAACACACGAAGAGGCAGATTTCTCATTAAGAAGTGCCTGTGCACAAGCCCAGTCTTTCTACCACACACATCAATCCTGTGAACTCCAGAATCCTTAAGGAACTAATGACCATTGGGGCTAAATACATGCCTATGTTCAGATCTAATTCTTCTGCTTGAGGTTATGTAAGAGACTGTGGCCCCAGCTATCATCTTTTTCCACCATATTAGGTAAAGCACCATTCAGTCATGTTATGTATACTCCTCTAATAGTTGCTACATGAAGGACAAAAGCCTCCTTCTGCAGCCAAGTATATTATTAGTTCTGTAACTCAGGTACTGTTGTGAAGAAAGTTCAGGTGACAATGATGCCCGTGAGGGGAGACTGCTGCAGTTGTATACAGATGATTTGGTTTTTATTTTAAAAACCTAGGAAATTACTTTAATAAAAGTCTAAAGTTAAAAGAAAGTTATTTAGATTTATTAAACCCTCAAAAGTTAGGAAACACTACTATTATTATTATCCCTGTGACCTTAATTTACTTTCCTCATATACGTATTATGATACAGCCATTAGTTACATGAATTAGGGGGCGTGGCTATGGGTGGGCCTGAAGACTCAGGGGCCTGGCCAAAAAACAGGGGCTGGCTACAACTCTGACATGATTATATACATTCCCTCCCCCCCATGGAACCCTTGCCATATTTAGTGTATTCGAGGGGCGGTTCTCAGTGGATTAATCAGGTTGGGTAGTGCATGAGGCTGTTGTCTGTAAAACTCCAGCCTAAATTGCTTTAGAAGTTGGGAAGTTTGTAGAGAATGAGCCTTGAAACCACAGGAGAAAGGCTAGTTAAGGTAGGCGAATGCCAAAACGAAAAGTTCTTCTATTCCCAGATTTCCTATGTGATGTTTGGCAAGTCACTTAAACCAATATGTTGGCAGGAAGCCTCTAATTGTGTGTTCCTTCGAATAACGTTTGTCAGACTCTCAGATATTATACTGATGAGCACTGAACACAAGACTTTGAGGAAATGAATAATTCTGTATTCAATACAGGTTTGGAAATGGTGCAGTAAATAAGGCACTGGGGCACATATGAATGATGAAGATAAAACAGAATATTGAACAGCTGCCTCATTCCATGAGCACTAGCAATCCTGACCATGGAATTAAGGAGGAGTCCTGTGGAAAAAAAAATAGTATGTGATTATATAATTAAAAATTGTGCTATAATCCATGTGCACAAGGGAGCACTATTACGGTTGCATGGACAAACCCCAATCTGGCAGTTCCTAACTTTAAAGCACTTGACTTTGCAAGATAAATAACTTTACTTTCCCTCAAATAGCTTTAATTAAAAGAGAGAGAGAGAGACCCTCTTCCTGCTCTCAGTTCCTGTGCCAATACAGCAAAGGATATAACTTTATCTGAATCTTTTTGGAACCAAACTAGGTGACACATATGGCAATTTCCTGCGAAAGCCTTGGAAGACTGTACCAAATTAAATTTAAGTATCCTTGGGATCCATCGTATTAAATGAACAGTTTACGTATTACGTATTGTATGTAACCCCCCAAGAGACAGAGGGAGATGTGAGATCTGGGGGTTCAAAAAAAGACTACGTTGAACAACATGCCAAACAAGAATGGACTGTTGGAATGAAAAGTGTTAAGTGATTTTTCTGAGGAATGCCTAGGGAGAGACAAATGCAAATCCTCCACCTCGGGTCATGGAAAAACTCAGCTTTTTGAAGTTATGTCATGAGGAGTGAACTATTGTATACTGATCACCTGCTACATGAGGCCAAGATCTAGGCCCCAGCTGTATGAAAGAAAGACTGAACTGTTCATAGCGGTTCTGGTTCTGAATCTGAGATGATGATGAACTTGTAACCACAGCGAAAACCCAGCTGTGGGTTTTGAAGGCCTGACACGTATCAGAGCCTGAGGCTGGAGCTGGGGTGACCTTAGATAAGCTCTTTAGCCTGTGTGTGTAGGATGTTTTACTATTTTTAATATGTTTTCTCTGTAATGTGTTCATCATAAGAATAAATGTGCTTGCTTATAAAGAGTTGTGTGGTAACTTACAAGTGCAGGCAATTACACTGTTTATGGCCTGTGGAGAGAAAGCAATGTGCATATGCTGGCCTGTTGAGGCAGTATGACTTGCTGAGGTTATCATAGTATATGCAGGAAACTGTACAGCCTAGAAAAAACTCAGTCAGTTGGGAAAGGGATGTAGGTCTCTAAGGGTATGTCTACATCTGAAAAACTAAGTCAACTCTGTTAAGTTGACTTAAGAAGGTCGACTTAAGTCAACTTAAAGTTGACCTTGTTAAGTCAACTTAGAGAGTCTACATTAGAAACTGAAGTCGACTGCCTGCGTCCACACATACAGATGCTAGGTCAACAGAGAGCCGCAGCTCCCTTCCCCCAGCTCCCCGGAGCCCCTGCTCTCTTTTCCCCAGCCCTATGTTGACTTAGCCAATTAGGTCAGCCTATGGCATCCACACCGGCTTTATGTCGACTTAACAGGTCGACTTAAGCGTTATGTCGACATAAAAAGGGGGAGTTATTAAGTTGACTAAAGGAAGCACTTAAGTCGACTTAATAAAAGCCCGGTGTGGACGCGGCGTTCTGTAAGTTGACTTGAGCGTCCTTAAGTCAACCTAAGTTGCAAGTGTAGACATACTCTAAGAGAGGTGATGGCTGAGAAGTCAGGAGGCCAGCACCGGTGCCCTAAAGGGAGCACAGAGACAGAATACAGGTGCACTTGCCCTAGATTGTGACAAAGTATTCTAAAAAATCCTCTGACTTAGGCTTTGGATCTAAGACTTAAAAAAAGAAAGAACATTGATCTATAGGTGGAACTAATCTGTAGATGTTCCAGTCCTGTCCCTCTTCTTCCAAAAAAATGGCACAATTCCAGCCATTCTCCTCAAGCTCAAAAGACACACATTTTACAAAGCTTCTAGTTTGGATACTATATTCATCATAATAGCTGTGTCTGGTTACGAGAAAATATTCAGTTTAAATGAGAAATTAAAAGAATAGATTCCACAATCCCTTGTTACTCCTCTTATATGATCACATGCTCCCATGATACACAGTGTTTATCAAGAGCCTAAGAGGAGAATGTGTTGTGGGAGCCCCTCATTAAAGTAATGGCAACATATTACTGGCTTTCTCAAATCTAAGGATATTCAAAGCTATTTTACTATTATTTTACTACTAAAATACTATTTTACTCAATTATTAGTAAGAGTTATTTATTATTTGTATTGTAGTAGCACCCAAAGACCCAATTCAGGACTGGGAGCCTTACTTGTGCCTAATATTACTTCTGCATTATTCTCAAAAGACACTGTTCACAAAGGATTTTCCTGTTGTACAAATCTATACATTGGAAATCACTGGACTCCTCCCTTCTAACAACCTTGTCTAAGAATGGACTAAGGCAAATTACACTGAAGCCAAGAATATGCCTGCTCTGGCTATATACTTATTCAAAGTCAAGGACATTTTAAAGAGCAGCTCTAAGCTAGTGAAGGGATGCCAGGCTATGATATTTTATAAAATATGTATATGAAGTAAACACAAAAAAACAGGGCTGTCCCTGGAGCGGGGGTGCAGAGCCCAGAGCCAATCGGCCTGTGCGGGGACCCCGGACCTCCCCTAGCACTAGGGCAGGTGGGCTGGTCCAGAGAGGCTAGGCCCCGTGCACCTGCTCCTTCCCTGAGCCAGCTGCTCCGCCCTGGGGGCGGGGAGGGCTGACCCAAAGGTCCAGCTTTGTGCTCATGCCCTGCCCTGTTGTCTTTGACTTGCCACAGCCGAAGGCCATGGGGCTGGAGTAGGGTGAAGCGCGGAAGTGGGGGGCCCACATAACTGCGGGGCACAGGGCGGTTGCCCCACTTGTCCCCCCCCCAAAGGACGGCCCTGCAAAAAACCCAACAGGTAAATAAACTTAAAACCAAGACATAAGCTTTCACACAATAGCCCTGAGCATTGTCAGATACCCTGGCTGGTTCTTTACAAACACACTACAATGATGCTATGTTCAAAATGTGTATTATCCATCCTCAGAGATCAGTTGTTTGGGAAATTACACATCAGTACCTCTTGTCTTCACCAAATGCCCTTTCCCACAGCGCTTTATATCTGAGTATTTCTTTACTATTGAAGCAAATGGGACTACTGTACTCATAAGAGTAAGGGTTGAGCCCTAACTAACCAACTTCCAGGGTTCTTCAAGGATCTGAAAAACCCTTTTATTTACTAAGAATGGTATCTGATGCAACCCTCAGAACAGCAGAGGTTCCTGACTGACAAGTGCAGAGATTGTTTTTCAGTGGAGCAATGAGTACTGATAATACATTTCTAAAATTAAATACATAACAGAATTTATTTCTTACTGTTAGAGATGCCTATTGAAATTGCATCTCATCTTACTTAGGACATAGGTGTTGTCACCTATACCATGCAAAAGATCAAAATCACAACACTGCAAAATACCACCTTCACAACATACATTAAACTTCCAGATCATTCCAGTTGCAGCCCACATACATTTTCTGATTCAGAAAAGTCAGATTTTAGAAACCACATGCTCTCTGATATTTTTATATTTATATTTTTTCTTAAATAACTGAAAACACAGTTTACATTGAAAACATTTTGTTTAACTTTGCACCTGGACCTTTACACACTTGGAACCTGATCCAACAAATAAGATTGCATGGAAGCATGTGGACTTCCACAGAACAAACACACACACTGAATATTTCCAGGTCTCAGAACAGAAACTACAATGAGAGCTTTGTGAAAGTTAGTTTATGTCTGTAAAATTCCTAATATCCTTGAATGAAAGTTACTTTTGACCCAACTCTGGGAGCTTGCACCAACATAAGCCATTAATATAAGTATAAATTCGTAGTGCTCACTGAAATAAATTGATTATTAGCATAATTTAAAACAGCCTTCCAAAAAAAAACCAACCAACAAAACAAACAAACAAAAAAGCGACATGCTTAGAAGAAAGTGGTACTGTATTTCTCAGACAGAATTATCACAACCATGTCAAAATACAAAAAAAGTCTACATTGTAAATTAACTACACTAACTGGAAGTATTTTAAAAGTATATTTATTTCAATCTTATAAAAGCTTATAAATCAGATTCAAATAATGTTTTTGCCATTTTAAACACACATGTTGCTTAAGGACTTTTGTCTGGGACAACATCTAACAAGATCAGTATTTAAAAAAACGAAACAATTACTTCATCTTGTAAATCAAAACAAGGAGTCCTGTGGCACTTTTAAGACTAACAAATTTATTAATCGCATAAGGCATGTTCCTTAGTGACTAAGTATGGAATAGACATACCTGGGCAGTAAGTATTAAGAAGCTGTTAAAGTCCCCATCTTTCTTTCAATTTGATTTGAACAGCACACTAGAGCATTAGCTTCACAAGTTAATTGTAATACAGCTTTAAAGAAAAACCATCAAAACACCTCACTTGTATATTCTAAATGTGAGTTGGGGGTCATAAGTCTAGTCATTCTGAATGATCTTGAGCTGTCGGCTCAAAGGACCACCTGATGTCCTCACTAACATGGTATGCCCCTCTCAAATAGAAATGAAACCATAGCTTTAACAATAGTTTATGAAAGCATGTCCTTTAATAATTATTTAATACTGCATAATACTTTAACTTTTAACTTGGTTTCATAAAAAACAAACCAAAAAGGTCCTGATTTTGCAACGCACTTGCTTAACTTCAAGCAGTTGAGTAGCGCTCACTTTTAAGTATGTGTTTAAATGCTTTGCTAAAAATGAATGGGATTATTTGCATGTTTAAAGTTAAGCACATGCTAAAGTCTTTGCTGACTTAGGCCCGAGTGCCTTCTTACCATGACTTACATTATTCATTTACATAATGATATTAGTTTTAAATTCCTCTAAACCAGTATATTCAGCAAATACTAAGGAAATGACATTCTAAAGCTAGATTTGTAAACACAACCTTCTTCTTTATTTGTAGAAACAGACAGCTGCTGGTAACGAACAAATAAGCTATCCCAAGATAGAAGCTTTTATAGGGGTATAACTTCATTCACACTAGAAAATGCACCAATTTCATCATATCACTTACTCAACCAATATAGTTAAATTGGTACAAAAACTGAGTGTAGTAGGAAAAGCCCTAATTAATGGTGACAATTAATTAGTTTCATAGCCAATCTCAGCAATCTCTCTCACATTCTGAAATTAGGTAATTTCCATTTGAAACGCTCTGTGTGTGCAGATTCGTCTTCCTTCCAAAAAACAAGAACTCCAAGTTCAACTAATGAAAACTGTGCAGTGGCTTCATTTGTGCAGAAATAGTGGATTAGACCACCTAGCTCATAATCATGTGCAACCTAAATGTGTGTTTGATTGAACCTAGTGGCTAGAGATGATACACTCAATGAACCACTTAAAAGCACCATATTCCCTGTTTTACTCCAACTCCGTTTAAATCTGCCTTTGTAACCCTCCACTTTGGATGTCTGATGTAGTCTCAACACATTTTATAAATTGTTAAGACGTCTGTTCTAAATGCTCCTCTCTAAAAACAAAATTAATTTGGTTTGTATGGATATCAACATTAACACTGTCCCTTGGATAACAACAGATTTATTTAATTCTCTGTATCTGCACCTGGTGCAGAAAGCAGATGTACATTGCCTCAGCAACGTAGGTTACAAAGAATATTCACCCCTGAATGCTGCTCACTGTTCTGGTTCCCTGTTGAACACCCAGCGAAGTTCAAGGTCTTGGGCCCACATCCCCAAAGGCAATTAGGGGCCTAACTACCATTAATTTAATGAGTGTTAGGTGCCTCCGTGCCTTGTAGGAGCTGGGCGTAAACCTGGCACCTTATTTTCAAAATTGTCAGTGAGCTTACCCAGGCTATGTAACAAGCAGTGTTCCTTCCTTTAGCTGCTGACCACTCGTGACACAGTGCTCATCAAGACCAATGAATGCTCAAGGATGAGGCTTGTGTGCTCAGACACAGGCTTTTCTCAGTAGCTTGCTTTCTCAAAAAACAACACAGAGAAGTAGACTGTTGTCATTTACATAAGGATAAACAACAAATGGTGTAGCTTACTCCTCACTAGGTGCGTTTCTTCCCCTTTAAATATAAAGACTTTAGATCAGTGATTTTCAAATCTTTTTTCTTGTGACTCAGTTGAAAAAAAATCATCTTTCAGCAACACATTCCAGTCTTTCGGTGGCAGCACCAGGGGGCTCCGCGATCCAGTACCCGAGAGTCTGTGACCCAGTAATAGTTCCCGACCCATAGTTTGAAAACCACTGCTTTAGATAGTACTTGAATACCACTGTAATGAATGAAGCATAGGGAGAACCCCAATAAAAATAATATTTTGATTAGCATATTTCTTTTGCTTTATAACCTCCTCAGAAGATGGCCTTATTTGATCTCAGAGTCCAGGACGGTGTGTAATTCCATGGCCAAGTTAGTGATATGAAGACAAAGGAGGTATCATCTCATGGGTAAAAATCAAGAGAATCATAATTTTAGCGGTGTCACTCTCTGTGGTGTGGCAGGAGGATTCACTATGCTGCCAAACCCCAGTTCCTGATCCTCCAGTTGGTGGAAATTTTTATACTAAAATGTCATAGAAAATGGATTGAGTTAGATATCATTCGATAACCCTTTCTCCCTAAACTACAGTAGTACTCAATATGACAAATCTCAAACAATTATGTTGATATGTAGTTGAGAAATTTTAAAAAATCAGCTCTTTTAAAATTATATTTCAATGCAGGCAAGTCAAACAAGCAGCCCTCACAGAGGTAAATTGTGGCCCTCAACGGCAATTCTGTGTTATGAGTTAGTACTCACTGTTCAGTGATAACAGATTATCAGCTTTATTTATTGTGCTAAAAGAGTTGTAAAGAAGCACTGGTTAAGACATCAGAGTCCAGCCAAAAATAACTGGAATCCATCTGAAAATGCTATGCACAGAGTTACACAACATACATAAAATAAAATAATTCATTACAATCCCAAAGTAATTTATTATAAAATCCTTGTTTTTACTTTGCTCTTGATCATTTTTAGCCATCAATGGGGGACAAAGAGTACTGACTAATAGCTGAATCTTTTAGAGAATTCCACTGCAAAGGGCCTAGGTTAAACACAATGCTCAGTAGTATCTTAGGGTGCGTCTACACTTGTAAATTAAGTCGACTTAAGCAGGCTTAAGACGACTTAATTTACTCTGTGTCTACACTTCAGTTTCCTTAATTCGACTTAAGCAGTTCCTTAAGTTGAATTAAGGAAATGTTAGTTCGAATTAGTAAAACCTTGTTTTACTTCGAACTAACCCTTAATTCGAACTAGTTAGTTTGAATTATAGTTCGAATTAAGAATTAAGTCAATGTGGCCATGTTAGTTCGACCTAACTGTTTAGTTCGAACTAACCGGCACATTGTGCTTAATTCAACTGACTCAGTCGAACTAGCATTCTAGTGGGGCCATGCTAGTTCGAATTAAGTTCATTCGAACGAACTAAAATGAGTTCAAATTAGTTAGTTCGAATTAACTAATTCGAACTAACTTTGGTAAGTGTAGACATAGCCTTAGATACTATAAAAATGAATCTATAAACTGAATTTGGCAAGAAAGGAAAGGAAATAGAAAGGAAGTACATTGAGTATCAGGAAAAAGTTGAAGATTCTGGGATACGTGCCAGGTGTAAGCAAGCCTCATCTGATACTAGATCCAATGGCAGGGGTTTTGAGAACACTGCATCTTTTGCAGTAAGTCTAAAGCGTGAGGGCATTAAGGACAGTTTCAAAATGTGAGACAGTTAATAAGCTGTAAGGAGCAGTGCCACTAGACTCCTTGTTTGTCACTTAGAGAGAACTTCGAAACACCAGTAGAGGAAATCGGGCATCCAGTATAGGGATAAGGTGTCCACCTAATCTTTCTCCCTCAGTTGCTGTATCAAGACGTAGATTTTTTTCTACATACAAATCCTTAGAGGAATAAGGATTTGAAACTACTGCATAAAGCTTTAAAATGAGATATATGGCCCTTTCTGTTCAGATACTCTGAAGTCTTTAGGGCCTTGTGTATCTAACAGATTACAATTTGCCTCTGGCTGGGTGGCCACTATTCTGTGCAGTAAAACGGAAAACAGACAGAACTATACTGTGCGTCACACTAGGAATCTAGCTGAGTGATCTCTATCTTCTCAAATAAATTTCAGAATAGCACCAAGAATTAAAATTTAAAATGCACTGACAATTAGTCAAGTACGGATTTTCTCTTCGATAGTTCTATGGGGCTTGTTAAAGGGATGTTATAAACTTTAAATCCAATCAATTTAAGAAAAAATATTTAAAAATAGTTTCAGGTATTGGATCTTCCCTTGAGTCAATCTGCCAATATTTGGGATTTTACAATAATACTTTCCCATTTTTATTTAAGAAAGTATCTTTTTCTTTCCTGTTGCTATGTCAAATACCCAGCAAACAAAAGGGGAAACTGACTGAGGCCTTGTCTACACTAGCAGTTATACCGACAAATCTTTTGTCACTCAGGGGTGTGAAAAAACAACCTCTGAGAGACATAGGTTTTGCAAGCATAAAAACTTGTATGGACGGTGCTATGTCGGTAGGGAATGGTTTTCTGCCGACACAGCTACCAGTGCTCCTTTAGGTGGCTTTATTATGTTGTTGGGAGACCTCTCCCCCTGAATAACACAGCTACATGAGCACTCATACACACAGCTACATGAGCACTGCAGTACGAATATAGCTGTGCAGCTGTGTTAAGTATGGACCAGCCCTAAGACTCTTAGGCTATGTCTACACTTACTAAAATTAGTTCGAATTAGTTAGTTAATTTAATTCGAACTAGAAAAAGTTAGTTCGAACTAAGCAAGTGCCATTCATTAGTGATCTCCATTGATTTCAATGGCCGGTTAGTTCGAACTAAGAAATGAGTTTGAACTAACATGGCCAAATTGGTTAATTCGAACTAGTTAGCTCGAATTAACTCTTACTTCTAATACCCTATTCGAAGTTATTAGTTCGAATGAAGGAAGCCTTTAATTTGTACTAATTAAAGCCTAGTGTAGCCATGCTTTAGTTAGTTCGAATTAAGCTTCCTTAATTTGAACTAACTTGCCAGTGTAGACGTAGCCTCCCTGATTTAAATGAGCTTAAAATCCGGCTCCTACTACTTATATCAGGGGAACAGTGTAAGACTAGAAACTAAATACTGTAAAAGGTGCATAAAACAAACTTTAAAATATAGGGTTTTTTCCTTCTTTTTCAAAGTAAACTAATATGAAAAAACAGTAGAGATAATATATTCAAATAAAACTTAAGATGGTATCATTTTACACATTTTGTTTGTTGTCTAGAAGATAGAAAGCAGGAACTAGCTAGGACTGACCCCCCTTTAAAGCTTTAAAATAAATTATTTGGGATTGGAATGTCTAAGGGATTTGAAAGTTACTGCTTTCAAACAATAGTTCTGGAAAAAAGATTTCAACAATTACTTTGCAGGTCTTCCAATGTCTCTGAGCTGGTAATAAATTTCAGATTCAATAGCAAGGTGAATGGAAATTATGTATCTATAGCTCCAAAGTAATCACAATCATAATGAAATCAATGATGTATCAGTGATATTATTAAGGCATTTAGGAGTTGTCACATTAGTTTATTTAGATGATTAATACTTCCAAGTTTTTGGAAGAATGATATCTTTATTATTGAAACATACTGGATACCAGTCTTGAGATCTATTATAAATGTTGATACCCAAGTGTATGTTCCATGTCCAAGTTTAGAAATCTTTAAATTTATTGTAAACACAGAAAACACACCGGAAATTCTTTAATCACATAAAAAAAATTAATAACTATACATGAACTGCACAATGGTCTCCAGCAGTTAGTTTTACCCCAGAAATAATAAAGCTGCTTCTTAAACTCACTAGTAGACCTGCATGAAATATTCCTTCTGAAAACACTCAGGATCAGCTGGCATGTGATTTTGACTTGCATTCACAAATCAGCACCGATTTACTCAAATGTTGCTAGTGAAACATTTTTGAGACTGGATTCAAAACAATTAATGTAAAATTTCCACCTTTCTCCCTTAGATGGAAAAAGCCATGATTAAACATCAGCTGATACTTTAACTGTTTGATCAAGGAGGTCTCTAACTTGTAAGGAGATGAGTTGGAAAGATGTAACATATCTCTCACACCGGGCCAAAAAATCTACCACTAGATACAGTATATGCATATGTGGACTTCAGTGGCAGTTGGCTTCATTAACATCATCAAAAGATGTGTGTATGTCCAAGACTAATATTTAGCCTGTGGACTTATCCTAAGTACTTTATAGGCCATTATATTGTGGCTATTCCCTTAGCTATCTATTTAATGAAGTAACAAGCTGTATTCATTGGGAACTCACAAGCTAAAATAGCTGTCTGGTACCTTCTTTCTTTCTTAGATTCTTGCTTACTGACTTTAAACTCTTTTTAACTCTGTTAGCTAAACATTAAGAGTTTTGAACATATAGAATATAATACTGACAGCTCTCAAATTTTGAATACATGCCTCATATGATCTGCTTGAAACTACATCAATTTTTCTATTCAAGGATCAAAGATATACCAGTCACAGTTTCAGAATCACCCCTATGATTCGTCATTCCTTTGTTGACAGTAAAACTTAAAGATTACAGATTAAGTTGGGCAAGATGTAATCCACCAATTTAAACTAAACTGGATTCACAGACAAGCCATGTGGGCTATGTTTTGAGTTAGGCTCTGAACAGACTATGTCAGAAAATTATGTATTATGTATTATGTATTATTATTATATAAAATATAATACATGTATATAATATATTAATATTTATAATTATCATTATTAATAATAATTAATTAATAGTTATTCTTATAACAGCATCAACTTCTATTGTTATGCTGCCATAACAGTATTCACTCTAATGCTCAATTGCTCACAACTTCCACCATCCTGCTGAAATCTCCCATGTGTGATCTGTGCCTGAATACAAATTTTTAAAGAAAGTATTAAAATCAGCATATCCACCATAGTTGGTATGAGCAGAGTAACCTGTGAAAAAAATCATAATAAAAAAATTATGCATCCTTAGTTTGGACAGCTTTCCAGCCAGACCGGATGGGGTTTCAGAGCTTACATTTGGCAAGAATACTCTTCTTACTGAGAAGTGCCTTTTCTTGTTCCAGAGAAAACTGGCTTTGATTTGATAGAATGACGAGTCTTGGGAAATAATACACTGAGGACGCACAGTATATTCTTTCCATTACACTCTTAAAAGGTATGATTTAAAATCTGCTAGAGTCAATGAGAATCTTTCCATTGATTTCACTGGGCTTTGGATCAGGCCCAAAAATGAGTAGTTAAAGAGTACTTTGCTACACATGCATATGTAGCTAAACCAGCTGCATATTTTAAACACCATGACGTTTATTGCTGTGAAATAGCAGGGTTACAAAAGACTGGGGAAAGAGCTCTGGTGGATCTTGTAGGGTTTGAAGGAGAATTCCTGCCCCTTCGTGAAATGCAAAAGCTAAACGCCAGGGCTCCACAGGAGTTCAGTCTACATTTTAAGGACAGCTACATTTTAAGTATTTTCGCCTATATTAAAAGTAGATTTATTTCAAAATCTCAACAAGCATCTGTCTAGCACTGAATAAATACTTATTTAATGTCTTTTTTTTCTTTAGTCTTTTTTTGCTACCTTTTAAAAACAAAACACCTTAATGGGTTTTGGCAAACAGTGATGCGCTACATTTTAATTCAAAAGGGTTTTAGTTTCCAGTTATAATCCCCTGAATGTAGAGGTTCCAAAGGAACTGCGGGCAAGCCTCAGTTATAGTGACGCTATGGCCTGGTCTACATGGCAAGGCTAAGACGACAGGAGATAAACAATCTGCATGCCGCAGAATGTGTATCTCCCATTGACTTAGTTACTTTGACTTACCGCGCTGTCTTCACTCAGCTGCACTGACCAGCAACACTCACCCATAGACACAGCATTACTACACTTGGAGGGGTGGAGTTAATGCCTCGACAGGAAAGCACTTCTGGGATTGATTGAGTGGGTTGACACTGGCCGCTCAATCGATCCCACTGTGTCGATCTGTGGGGATCGATGCAGAATTTTAAATATAGACATGGCCTCTTATTTTGAAGCATTAACATCACGACTGCTTAAAGGGATCGCTAGGCTACAAAATTCTAACCTTTTAAAAAAATCATTGCATATCAGCTGTGTGGCCATTCTGCCTCACTTGATCCCTCGTTAGAAATGGTTTTACTCTACACTATAAATCCACAGCAAAGATTACTGTACACGTGCCTGCAGTACTCCTGTAACAAATCACTGTAGATCATCTGGAAATGCAATGCTCTGTGTAAGGAGGTGAACTGTGGAACTAAGAATTGTGTCAGGTGCCAAGAAAAAGCTGTCTGCCTGATGCCAATCACTTTACCTGTCACTCTCTGAAATGAACTACTGCTTAGAGGAAATTAAGAGTTACATAATGCTAATGCTCCTTTTTTCCTGGAAGACAAATATGACATAACTCCTTTTGGTGCTACTCTTTGTTTCTCTTTGTAATAACAGAATGAAGGAGTCTGTAAAAGATTTATTTTCTAGATAGAATGATAGGATATGATGCTCATGATGTCCAGGCCAAGAAGTAAACCTTATCTTTCGGTGATGCATTCCTCCTGAAGAGAGAAATCTAGAGATGTGATATACATTCTGAACTTTCAGGAAAAATTCCATTTCATATTGCTAGGTACTTCTGTCTATCATAATCTCATATCTTTTTCGGTCTTGAGGTTCCTTATTACATTATGTCTCCTTCTCCCCTAAACCTGTCAAACAGTCAAAAAATTGTTCTGAGAAACAAAAACAGTAATTGGGATATTCTTTCAAGGAAAATATATTTTCCCCAGTACACTAATGAAACTGACTTTGTATATGAGAACATCTTAAAATAACACATTCAAAATAAGAGGTGAACCTACAAATCTATTATCAGTGTAAAAACATTTGGATCCAACAGAATATAAATCAGCAAGTTTTTTGCAATCTGGATCTCAGTGTAAAAAACAAGCTGGCAAGCCCAGGAGCAGTTTTCTTATAATCAACATAATTCTTGAATGGTCCTGCCATAGTAAAAGCAGTATTGTGAATATGCTGTAATGGTTTTATAATGTTACAATGTATTAGTATCTGTTTCTGCAATAGGTTGTAATACTATCCAGATCCTGATTAAAAAAAAGATTACTTTTTTGCACATTACAATAGTAGGGAAAATGTGCTACCTGCTTTTTACCAATATATTAAACCCAGTAATATTTAGACAGGCACTATAATTAAGCTATACCGTAACAGTTTATCAGTCAATAGTCTGACCAGGACATATACATGTGAAGTTTAGCACTCAACTGTTGGTGTCATAAATAGGTACTATACCAGTTCTAACAATCTGAATTAGGAATTACCATTATAAAATACAATGTAACATACACCCATAGACGTCAGTTACATCATACAGGTACATAACATGGGCACAAAACCAATTAATATGGATTGAAAGATAAGATGATCCAAGACGGGCCAAATTCAGACTATTTGATTTCACTGACAGTGTTTGGTATTCATTTGGTGTTGCAAACATGTCCATATCCTCACCTGCAGAATGTCCAAGATTATTCCTGGCAGAGTCTGCATTAATCTCTGGAAGATGTGTGGGTGAGTGGGAATCTAGCTAGGGAGACTACACATTTAGCAACCCCTGTAAATATTCCCTGCAATGCCTCTCTGCAAGTCTGGAGCACCTCCAACAGCAGTACCGCTGCTTGACTTTCCATTTTCCCTTGTATGCATATGCGGAATGGCCTAATTTTGTCCCATGAATTTTAAGTTGACAGGCAGCAATGATACCAATACAATTTGGTGGGAAATAAACAAGGTCCATTATGAATGTTTATTTTACAGAATAAGACAAAGACTGCAGAAGCATTTTGCCATGGGAAAGACTGCTGCAGGTATTACAGCCTATCACTGTAAATAATTATACAGATGCCTACTAATGATATTACTGAAAGTCTGCCAGCAATTCCATTATAGTGCCTATTTTCCAGGGAATACACCATGGCTAAAAAGTGTTCCCTGGGTGTATGCATATAAAGTTTGAACCACAGAGTGAGCTTTAAAATATTATTAGATGGTTTGAGGCCTAGCTTCCTAAAAACCAACTCTTTCCACATGTACTTTTGTGACAGCCCAGTTTAACGGATACTTTTGTATTAACAACCTCTGGATTTTGAGCCAGAAACATCATCTTTAACTCATGATATTAATTATAATTATTGCAGATGTTTCATAACAGCTGATGATCATATATACAGTTTGTGCTGTAAAATTTAAACATGATAGAATTATTCAAAGAACTTGCTAAAGGGGTACAATTCAACAATAAGGCCTTGTACACACGATCAGATTATCGCGCATTAAAGCTCATTACCGCGCGATAGCAACAACGGCGTACACACGTGCAACAGGGCTCTTGCGCGTTAAGTGCCTTGTTGTCGCGCAATCCAACAACCACTCCGACGAGAGTGGTAACAGCTGTTGCGGATCATATATTGCGCGTTTGAGCTCGTGTGTACGCTTACCGCGCATTGACTGGAGTCCGGAACTGTCCCAGCATTCCCAAGTCGTCCTCTCTGGTCTTCCCCCCACCCGCTCTGTGGCCGTGACGAAACTGTCCCCGCCCTGCCCCGAACTTATTCCTGGGATTTTCAAATTTCAAGTCTGTTTCACTTCCTGCTCTCTTCCTCGTGGAGTGTGTTTGTGCTCCGATCATCAGTAGCAATGGCGGCCCGCCGTGGAAGACGCGCACCCCTTTGGAGCACGGCAGAGGTGCTGGACCTGATCAGCATCTGGGGAGAGTCCGCCGTGCAGGCGCAGCTACGCGGCAGCAGGAGGAATTATGACACATTTGGCATAATTTCTCGGGCCATGTCAGAGAGAGGGCATGATAGAGACACAGTGCAGTGCAGATCAAAGGTGAAGGAGCTCAGAATTACCTATCACCGAGCGAAGGAGGGAAACCGCCGTTCCGGATCAGCGCCTGCAACATGCAGGTACTATAAGGAGATAGAAGCCATCCTCAGCGGGGACCCCACAACCACTGCCAAAAGTCCCGTGGACACTTCAGCCCCTCCTCGTCCGGTGATTGCCAGAGCCGAGCAGGATGAGGACGTTGTTGAGGAGGAGGAGGAGGAGGAGATGGAGGATGACACGGAGGAAAGCGCAACCACGTGTAGCCAGGAGCTCTTCAGCAGCCCCGCTGAGACGTCCACCCAAGGCTTGAACTGCAGCTTGTTCTCTGAGGCGGCAGAGGGGGGTTCAGGTAAGTTTCTCCTTCATTCAGCTCTGCTCCTGCTAAAATATCATTGTCTGGGGTGGGGGTGCTTGCGGGTCCCCGCTGTGCACGCTATTTACTCTGCATTCATTAGCAGGGCATCAATACAAGCAGTGATTGTAAAATAATCATCTGCATTTAGGTCAGAAAAGGTTTCCTCGATGTACCTCCAGAGCCTAATACTCAGGTTAGATGGGAGAGCGTTTGTGTCTGCGCTCCCAAAGACGGACACTCTGCCTCTCCAGCTGCAAAGCACAGCCCTGGGAACCATGGCAGCACACAGTGCAGCAGCATACGGTCCCGGCCTGCTACCGGCGGCATGTAGGAGATGTATTCTAGATGGAAGGGGCACTCTGAGGAGAGGGATATTGGGTTCCATCTGTGTGCCCTCTTCCGATTCTTAGCCCCCGGTAAGCCGTCTATTACAATGTACCTTGTCTGCTTCAGCGCAGCGTAGTGTGTTGACCGCCCTGTACCTTCCAGTGGAATGTGCTACTGGAAGGTTACATTGGCTATCTATGCTATGTGTTAACAATGTCTATATTGTTATTTTTGTATTAGAATTGAGCTTCACAAGGCCGGTGTCTACCCCAGCTGACCGAATGAGAAACATTAGGCGGCGTTCTCGAAGAAACAGGGAGGATATGTTTAATGACCTGCTGAAAGCAACACAAGAATCCGCAAGGGAGAATAGAGCCTGGAGAGAGGAATCCCAGCAGAGGAGGCAGAAACACAGGGACGAACTGATAAGCGTCATGAAGGAGCAAACAGAACTGCTAAAGAACATGATAGCTTTGCAGTCCCAGGCGATAAATGTCCGGGCTCCACTCCAGACAGTTCAGCCGTGTATGCCTCCCACACACCGCAGTCCCTCAAAGCATTTCTTTGAAGGCCACCCTCCACCCCGGTACAGGACAACATCCAGCCCCCTCCCCCCAAGCTACTTTTACGAGACCCGGAGCTACACCAACCTGTAACCCCACCCCCATCTTTCGGGTTTCAATAAAAACAGTACCAAATACTTTGAAGAATGCATTTATTTATACACATTATTGAAATGATCGTAAGGTGCACCTCATGCGTCATGGAACTTAACTAGGGAAGGGCATCATTGAAATGCTCCCTGAGTGCCTCCCTTATGCGAGCAGCTTCTCCTTGTGCCACCCTAATGCTCCTAGTGGCTGGCTGCTCGAATGCTTCCTCGAGGCGCTGTGCCTCCGTAGCCCACGTAGGGGAAAACTTTTCTCCCCTACTTTCACAAATGTTATGGAGGACACAACATGACGCAATCACGGCAGGGATCTGGTCCTCCGCCAAGTCCAGCCTCCCATACAAACAGCGCCAGCGCCCTTTTAAACGGCCGAAGGCACACTCCACAGTCATTCTGCAGCGGCTCAATCGGTAATTGAACCGCTCCTTGCTGCGATCAAGGTTCCCAGTGTAGGGTTTCATGAGCCATGGCATCAGTGGGTATGCTGGGTCTCCGAGGATGACTATGGGCATCTCCACCTCCCCCACTGTTATTTTTTGATCAGGGAAAAAGGTGCCCCCTTGCAGCTTCCGGTACAGACCAGTGTTCCTGAAAATGCGGGCATCATGCACCTTTCCCGACCACCCAGCATTGATGTCCGTGAAACGACCCTTGTGATCCACGAGTGCTTGCAGCACCATGGAGAAGTAGCCCTTCCTGTTTATGTACTCCGTCGCGAGATGGTCTGGAGCCAAAATAGGGATGTGTGTGCCGTCTATGGCTCCCCCGCAGTTAGGGAATCCCATGGCAGCAAAGCCGTCCACAATCTCTCGAACATTGCCCAATGTCACTGTCCTCCGTAGCAGGATGCGATTGATGGCTTGGCACACTTGTGAGAGGGCTAATCCGACGGTGGTCCTCCCGACTCCAAACTGGTTTGCAACAGACCAATAGCAGTTGGGAGTCGCCATCTTCCATACAGCAATCGCAACACGCTTCTCCACAGTTAGGGCTGACCTCATGTTGGTGTCTTTCCGTCGCAGGGCAGGGGCCAACTCTGAGCACAGTTCCAGAAAGGTTGCTTTCCGCATTCGAAAGTTCTGTACCCACTGCTCGTCATCCCACAGCTGCATAACAATGCGATCCCACCACTCGGTGCTCGTCTCTCGCGACCAGAAACGGCGTTGCACCGTGTGCAGATGATCGGTGAAGGAGCTGAGCAACGCGGTGCTGTTGCTCTGCATGGCATCGATCAGCCCCTGCTCCTCGGTGTCCTCATCTGACTCGGAGCTCATTGCGTACTGAGCAACAAGCCGAGATGTATTCAGAATGTTGAAGGCGACAATGGAGATCATAGCAGGATCCATGCTGTCGCTGTTGCGATTGATTGCAAGTGGTGCGTTGCGTCACTGCAATGTTGAAAATAGGCGCGAGTTGCTATTGGCAACGAGGAAGACGCTAGGGGAACACAAAGCACCATGGGAAACTGACACTTTACCCATGGCGCTTTGCGTTCCTTTCCTTCATCCCATGATTCATAGCGCCAACTTAGGGGAAAATGGAACGATGGGATAGGTGCCCAGAAGTCATTGCGCTCAACCGCGATAATGCATGTAATTTTGTTGCGTTGCAGGGAGCAACGTGTGTACGCGTTGTCCCGCAATAAAGGTCACGTGAGTTTTGTAGCGCGATTGCCTTGTTGCGCTTTAATCTGATCGTGTGTACATAGCCTAAGTTAATAGATGGGGTGTTTTTTTCTCCCTCAGCTATGTACGCAAGTATTCCTTTGCTCTGTTGTGCCTGTTCGTTCTGGCCTTGTCTACAAGTATCTATGTGAAATTTATGAGAGTTATGTTCTCTGAAATGGGGTTCTTGCAAATTCCTCTATAATGCTTGAACATTACAAGAACAAAATGGACAAATAGAGCTGGTAAAAGTAAACTGTATCTAAAGGTGCCCAGGTGTTAGAGTGAAAAGTTTCCATGGTGAGGAAAGAGTTCACGATGAAACTGTTCAAAATGCAAGTGTGTCTATTTCAACTCAACAAATTCAGCAAGGTGCATCTACAAACTCACTCGGGCTGCCCACACTGCAAATTTGAAAGACAACAGAGTCTTGTGGCACTTTTAAAGACTAACAG
>ML685906.1:2535704-2680847 GCA_007922175.1 Pelusios castaneus
TCTATGGCTCCCCCGCAGTTAGGGAATCCCATGGCAGCAAAGCCGTCCACAATCTCTCGAACATTGCCCAATGTCACTGTCCTCCGTAGCAGGATGCGATTGATGGCTTGGCACACTTGTGAGAGGGCTAATCCGACGGTGGTCCTCCCGACTCCAAACTGGTTTGCAACGGACCGATAGCAGTCGGGAGTCGCCATCTTCCATACAGCAATCGCAACACGCTTCTCCACGGTTAGGGCTGACCTCATGTTGGTGTCTTTCCGTCGCAGGGCAGGGGCCAACTCTGAGCACAGTTCCAGAAAGGTTGCTTTCCGCATTCGAAAGTTCTGTACCCACTGCTCGTCATCCCACAGCTGCATAACAATGCGATCCCACCACTCGGTGCTCGTCTCTCGCGACCAGAAACGGCGTTGCACCGTGTGCAGATGATCGGTGAAGGAGCTGAGCAACGCGGTGCTGTTGCTCTGCATGGCATCGATCAGCCCCTGCTCCTCGGTGTCCTCATCTGACTCGGAGCTCATTGCGTACTGAGCAACAAGCCGAGATGTATTCAGAATGTTGAAGGCGACAATGGAGATCATAGCAGGATCCATGCTGTCGCTGTTGCGATTGATTGCAAGTGGTGCGTTGCGTCACTGCAATGTTGAAAATAGGCGCGAGTTGCTATTGGCAACGAGGAAGACGCTAGGGGAACACAAAGCACCATGGGAAACTGACACTTTACCCATGGCGCTTTGCGTTCCTTTCCTTCATCCCATGATTCATAGCGCCAACTTAGGGGAAAATGGAACGATGGGATAGGTGCCCAGAAGTCATTGCGCTCAACCGCGATAATGCGTGTAATTTTGTTGCGTTGCAGGGAGCAACGTGTGTACGCGTTGTCCCGCAATAAAGGTCACGTGAGTTTTGTAGCGCGATTGCCTTGTTGCGCTTTAATCTGATCGTGTGTACATAGCCTAAGTTAATAGATGGGGTGTTTTTTTCTCCCTCAGCTATGTACGCAAGTATTCCTTTGCTCTGTTGTGCCTGTTCGTTCTGGCCTTGTCTACAAGTATCTATGTGAAATTTATGAGAGTTATGTTCTCTGAAATGGGGTTCTTGCAAATTCCTCTATAATGCTTGAACATTACAAGAACAAAATGGACAAATAGAGCTGGTAAAAGTAAACTGTATCTAAAGGTGCCCAGGTGTTAGAGTGAAAAGTTTCCATGGTGAGGAAAGAGTTCACGATGAAACTGTTCAAAATGCAAGTGTGTCTATTTCAACTCAACAAATTCAGCAAGGTGCATCTACAAACTCACTCGGGCTGCCCACACTGCAAATTTGAAAGACAACAGAGTCTTGTGGCACGTTTAAAGACTAACAGATTTATTAATCGCATGGGATTTTCTCGCACGAAAGCTCATGCGATTAATAAATCTGTTAGTCTTTAAAAGTGCCACAAGACTCTGTTGTCTTTCTACAATAGACTAACACGGCTACCCCTTTGGAATTTGCAAATTTGAAGTCAGCCAATTAAACGCTGAAGTGCAGGCAGCACTTAGCAAGGTATGTAGGTCTGTGTATGACACTCCTAATTATTGTCATTAAAACAGCAACAAGATTGCCACAAGCACCATTATCTGTGCAGATTTTTAGTAGCTCAGATTGTTAAATGAAATGCCTTTGGCCTCTAAATGCCTTCTACATTTCACACTTTTTGTTGGGGTGGAGATGATAAACTGCATTAATTTCTTTAAATTTACTCTATATATTGAAAGCTGGGGAAGTTTGTCTCTTTCTATCACATGTAATTTCTTTCCAAGAAGGCTGGTTTGATAATGCTGTCATGGACTCATCTTCAAGTCCCTTTCCCTAGGCCTCCCAACTAAATTCATTCAAAGATCACTACCTATTCATAATGAAATTTCTAGGCTCATGTACAAGGCAAGTTTGAACAACATATTATTCTTATCTTGGACTCTTCACAGAGACTATCAGCTGTTCATCATATTGATTTTAAAATTTACTTCAGAACTTTAAAATTAATCATCATGGTTTATATATTCCAATTTCCTTCTTCCATATACACCCTCAAAAGTTTTACAATTTTATAATTAGAAGATGTTCCCCATTTCTTTTCTTCAGAAATATTTCATCACTAGAGAATTAAGCAGACTCTGGCCCATGATTTTGGGCTGTCTCACCAGTTAAAATTATAAATACCATTTTAGATAATTCATGGAAAAACTCAGCTGAAAATGCCTCCCTTTATTACTGTCTTTTTAATTAAAAAAAATACAGATCAGCTTAAAGTCCACTGTGCAGTTTGAATAAGGCAGGCAGGATTTGGCCCTTTGTGTTATCATAATTCCTGTGCAAGGTTGGGTGCATAATTCCTGTGCAAGGTTGTATTTTTCTATCCCAGTTGAATCCTTGCATTAATTCATAGTTTTGATGCATTACACAACATTTAGTAGAGGTATGCTTACAAGACTACTATTTCTCTCTTAGATACGCTGAAATGCCTACAATAATAAATATTTTTGTCCAAAAATTGCCAAAACAGGTTACCTAACATGACATTACTCCTTGGGCTATGATGCCACTCACTGGGTTGGAAAGGGGAGGGGTGGCAGAACTTGTTTAATAATTTAGCCCTTTCAAAAGAGATGGACATAAACTATTCAGTCCTGGCCCTTAGCTATCTTGGTCATTTACTCCAATGCTCTAGAAGAAAATCAAACAAAATTAAGAGAACCATCATATTGTCATAAGCCAGATTTTCAAGTGCCCAACGCCACAAGTGGGCCAGATTTTACAATGATGTCAACTCCCATTTAGATAACTAAAAAAAAGGCCAGATTTTCATAAATACTCAGCACCCAGCAGCTCCCACTGAGACACTTATGGCTAGATTTACACACACACGATCTGCTCTCTTCACTGTAGATTTTTGTATTATCCCCATCACTGTGAAATGTAAGCTTGAAGAAAGAAAGAAAGAAAGAAAGAAAGAAAGAAAGAAAGAAAGAAAGAAAGAAAGTTCATAAACAGGAAAATAGAAGGTATTTTAATAAATGTAATGGCCTGGAAATTGTAAATAGCAGAACCTAGCCCACCTACATTTTGATGTCTGATAACAAAACAAATTGCAACTACCATTGTGTTATATCATAACACTTGTCCTTATGCTAGAACACATGGAAAAAATGAGAACAAATGATGTATTTGACCTTTCTGACAGCAGCACATGAGGGAATCCTAGACTGTTTCAGGAATGATAAACCTGTTTTAAAAAGTGCAATTTGTCCTTTTTTTACTAAAACGAAATAATAACAACAGCCAATTAAATCTTCGCCACCAAGAATTGAGATTTAACACTAAGTGTTAATATAAACACGTAAGCTCTTTCTGGTAGAAAATTAGGAATTTGCTGATACTCTGAGGATAAATAAGGCGGAAGGCAAAAGAAACAAACCAATTTTAAATCATAAACATAATATAAATAAAGTCAGGGCTGAATGATTCATGAAGAATACATGACTCACTTATGTTTTTTAGTTTATGGGCACAATAATTAATCCACCAAAGGCATTAGTTCTACAGCACTAAACTTCTTTCCAGAAAATAATCAAAGGCCCCTCCTGCAGTAACCAAACAGCATGAAAAGGTGTACCCTTTTGGTAGACGTGAAGGGCTAAACAGCAATCGAGGCATAAAAAGACAGACTGTCAGTAATTTCACCCCTTCAAGTCAACAAGGGAGTGTTCCAGCTGACATATGCAGCCTCTGCTTGCCCTTTGTCATGTATGTGCTTCACCTCAAAAACTGTCAGGGGCTTGTCAGAATCAATCAGAAAATCGAATGCTATTCTGCAATGATGTACAAGTTTGGACAGCATGACATCAAATTTCTGGTAGTGTGTGTCAAGTACCATATGAAAACAGATGTCCCCATTACTCTACTGCTTTGGTACAAAGGAGTATGTCTTACCTTTCTGACCATATCAGGCAATAGTGGGACTGTAATAAAGGAAAGTAAACAATATAAACTGAGTGGTTTGAAAATATATCATGCAAATAAAATTGGAATGTTACTCACCTTCTAGCAAAGGGGTCAACATAACACCAGATTTCCTTGTCAAATATAGTTTTCCTAGCAGGCTGCTTTTATATTCTGATGAGTTAATGAAATCAATCACTTCAGACATTAATTTTAAAGTTGAGATCTAGGGATTCATATTAGTAAGGAGAGCCCTCATAAGGCTCTGTAAGTGGACATCGCCTGTTGCACACTGCAGTGGTGTACTTCACACCAGCTCCAAGCAGGCTAGCGTGGAGGAAGGACTGAGTCAGGGAAAGAGCCACAGAATCAGTGACTGCGCACACCACATGAGCCATCCCCCATTGCCCTTCCAAAAGGGATGTGAATAGTAGTGTTGGAACAATTTTTATCATGGGGTGCAGGTTGCCAAAAACCATTGTACAAAACTGTAAACCATTTCTGATGGACACCGTTTCAAGCCAGAGAGTACTGCCACACCCCCAAAACTCTTAGTTCCAGCACCCCAGATGTTAATGGCAGCAGCATCTTACTAGCTGCAAGAATGGCGATACAGAGACGGAGGAGGTAAATTCCCTCCTCAAACAGCTCCATACATAAAGTCCAAATTCTGAGGCACTACATGAGGAGGGGTTAATTTTCCATACCAGTATTGCAGTTGGTGCTTTCAAACTAAAAATCTTTTAGATATTGTAACCAAACTGTGGCCACCTGGAACTTCATTGTTGTCACTATGTTCTACATCACATCAGAGCTTCTAGTCAAAACCAAGACACAGCACAGATCCACCTGGTTGAAAACTACAGGGTCCAGCCACATGAGCTAACAGTGAGTCTGTATTTTATGCTTGCAAAATAGTGCCTATGCTATAAATGAGATTTTATGACACTATCCAATAGATGGCAATGTATATATACATACACACCAGCCAGGTCATCACAATACGAATATTTACATCCTATTAAAACAAGAAGTATTGTTGTGCATATAATCCAAAACAAGAACTGTGAAGGAATCCAGTTTTACAAGCATACACAGACCACTCTTGAAGCAAGTGAGGTTGTGACTGAAGAGCAGCTTCAGGATTGAACCCATAATAATTGTACTTCTAAATACAAACACCATTTTGCAAGGTTAAAATCTACATGTTGGATGCTCAAATAATCTAAGATACACAGATTGTGTGTAGTAATGAACATTTAGATGCTAAGATGTTTAGAAAAAGAAAAATGTAAACCTAAGATTCTTGACCTGGCATTTATTATTTTGATATTTTGGATAACAGCATTAGCTCAAAATTAGATTGGGTTTTGAATGCAATGGTGGCTTGAAGTGAGACTGTTTGCTAAAAGTAGAATGCCTGTAGCCACCAAGCTTTGCAGTGTCTTCCCCAGGCTCCTCACGTGTCTGCTATGTGAGTAATTCATGGAATAGGACCTAAAGCTGTGGACTTATTTAAATGCAGCCAGTAACAGTTTCCCTTCACTTACTGCATATTTTCCTCATTATTAAATCTATTCTAATATCTTTGTATTTTACTAAACCAACTCATTAAAAGGATTGATAAACAACTGCATAGCACATCCACCATGCTCCATCTCTGAAAGCTGCAGCTAAGCTCGGTGGTTCCTACTCAATGTAAAAGAAAAATCACTGAAAAAACAGATCGTAACACGTTAGAGCTGTGTCTGGTTTTAAAGCCAATGCTAGTCTCCATGGCATGCCATTACACGGATCTGCCTAAAGAGACTCAAGTCTAAAATAACACCCAGAGACAGAATATGGAAACTCACTTCTCTGAGCACATAAGGGAGGTTCTCTAATCAGGAGAGCTGGTGTCTTCTGCAGTTTTAACATAGGATCTGTGGTACTCCCATGGGATACCAAAGGTTATGAGGCACCTCATCACTACTCGCCTTTACAGAAGCAGTCCTCTCTGTGTCTGCTGCACTCGGCTCCATAAGCCCAATCGCCTCTGGCCATACAAGTACTGCCTTCCAAGTCTCCACAGACCACATCCTATCTGAGCTAGTTAGGGAAAGGCACACACCAATCCCAGAGTCATCTGAGAGTTCCCCTGTAGCGTCCATTCCTTAACCACTGGACACTCATCAAAATTACCAGAAAAGGTGTTTTCAAAGAAACAGTGCACACAGCAGCTTGTTTAGGTCGACTGAGCATCAGCTCCAATAGAACATGACAGCATTGAGATATATTCATAGCAAAAACAATCATAAGTTTATTATCAAAGTTAAGATTTAAGAGGTGGTAAATAAAGACAATGACAGAAGTGGCTACATATAAAACCAGCAGTATAACACACTTCTTAGAATCTAAATTTAACGTTAACCAGCTAAAAATCTTTGTCTAAAGCAGCTTATCTCACCTAAAGCAGCCTCTGAACATTTTCAAGCAACATGGCTGGCACCCCCCTTTTCTGAATGCAAAAGTACTATCCTTTTGCCTCCTTCTTATACCCCCAAAGATCATTGTTTTCTCCCCAGAGTCAGGATGACTTCCCAGGATTTATTCTCTTATGTCTCGTCTCCTGTTGACTTTCCATCCCATGTTGACGTGTGTGTAAATGAGGCTTTCATTGGGTTGGCCTACAATGTTTACTCTACAAGGCTAATAGAGAGAAAGTATGAATCCACGCCCTTTGCCTGACCCCAAACCTGTTTCTCAGTTCTGCCTTGGACACAGATTTTAAAACATATTTCAGTACATATACATAACTCATTAAATATCATCTGTGTATGTACTTCACAATGATTATGAGAGATGACATGAGATAGCCTTTTATTAGATACATCACTTGATCCTCCTTGGAAAAGTACTATGAAAACAATGAGTTGGGTGTGGTGACTTTGTCTGTCCGGTGAGGATCTACTGTTACAGAACAGTGAAACCTTTAATACTTGGCACCAAGTGGTTCTTATGGTCACATACAGCCTGAAGACAAGAACCAAGGAGTATCAGATAGGACACATGGAGGCTGAGAAGAAATGGGTAGGACAAGTCTACTCTTTTACAGAGAGAGGAATAGATTCATCTCCTAGGAAGGTGCAAATTTCACTTCCCTGTGCAAGGGAGTTCCACCATACTCAGAAGTAGATTCATCCCAGGGGTAGGCTAGGCAGTTTCCTGCACTTCCCATGAAGCTTCTCTTTGGGGAAGGCTTCTTTAATTTTCATTCTCTAAGACTCCATTTGTGCCCCTCTAGCACAGAGTGCAGGAGGGATGGTCTGAATTAGTGCATTCCCTGGCTGCGCTGTCTACATCCCCTCACGTGCTAGTACCATCTATTTTGGGGATGCACATGTCTGCTGCAATCTGCTTAGCAGAGTGAAGATTGCACTGGTCTTGTGTCCCTACAACCTCTCTTTGGAGAAGCTTTTAGAGGCTGTGCTTTCTATGTCAGGGTCTGCAACAGTGCAAGTCAGAGTAGTGAATATGGTCTGTAAGCTCTCACACTGTGAATGCTTCAGGGGAAGCAACATGCTCTTATCTACAGTTTGTATAGATCTAAGCGCAATGTTAACATTCAACAAACAAGATGCGTAATAATAAATAAGTGATTCCCATTCACACTAATGTGGGAAACACATCTATCAAAGAAAATTCCTCTTCCAATTGCTTTTTAACTTTTGTGTGAATGTGTGGTGAGGAGGGAGAGATGAGAGGGCTAAGACTGAAAAACAGCCCAAGGCTGTGGGATGTGGTTATATGTGTATACAAAGTGCCTGTCTTAAGAGTTTTCTATATCATTATCTGTTATGAAGCTTGTCTAAACTTGCATTTGCATGACGCATTTTAACAGTTCCACGAGAGCCACTGGGGTCTATCAGTTTAATAATACACATTTTAAAAATTCCCTAAAAAAGCACACTATTTTCACATTCTGCTCTCTGATATATGTGTAAACAAGAATTGATAAGTTTGGAACCATTAAGGTCTATTGTGTTTATCTTTATGAATATCTCCAGAGTATTTTCCTCTTTTCCTTCGGGGGAAAAAAAACCCCAACTACTGTGATGCAGGAAAAATTGGCACAAAAATGTCTCAATAGCATTAAGATAATGACAGAGATCAACTAGGCAAGGGAATTCTAAGGGTAGGCTGACACTCCATTCTCAAACTGTCATCCAGGTGTGCAGAGATCAACATATACACTATGCACAGAGCACCAACAAGGCACAAATGGACATACAAAGGATGAAGTGCATTTATAATTTTAAAAAATCATTAATTAAGAGGTTTTTTGAAAGGGCTCACATTTATTGAATAACCAAGAAAAAATTCAGACAAATGTGTCATAAGAAAGACAACAGAGAATACTAATTACGAGGATGAAAAGTGAAATTCACATCTCTCATGTAAGGCCTGAGCAACTGGGGGTGGAGCAGGGGCTCAGCCGAAGAGGCAGGCACCTGAAGTCAAGGTGCCAGCGGTGAGACAGACCTGTGAGGCGGGAGGGGCCGGGTGCTGCTCCATGCTGGGGAGAAGGGCTGGACGGGGAGCTGGGTGCCCCTCTGTGCTTGGAGGGGGGGAGGGGTGCTGCTTCGTGCAGGGAAGGGCCGGGTGCTCATAGACTCTAAGGTCAGAAGGGACCAATATGATCATCTAGTCTGATCTCCTACACAATGCAGGTGGGTGACACACACACACACACATGGGGAGCCGGGTGCCCTTCTGTGCTTGGAGGGAGGCAGGGACCGGGTGACACTCCGTGCGGGCGACGGTTGGGGCTGGGGGGTAGCCTGGGTGCCGTGGGGAGGGGAGGCTACAGGGGCCAATGGCATATTAGGCTGCATCAGTAGGAGTATTGCCAGCAGATCAAGGGATGTGATAATTCCCCTCTATTCGACACTGGTCAGGCCGCATCTGGAGTACTGTGTCCAGTTTTGGGCTCCCCACTACAGAAAGGATGTGGACAAATTAGAAAGAGGCCAGCGGAGGGCAACAAAAATGATTAGGGGGCTGGGGCACATGACTTATGAGGAGAGACTGAAGGAACTAGGCTTATTTAGTCTACAGAAGAGAAGACTGAGGGGAGATTTGATAGCAACCTTTAACTACTTGAAGGGTTGCTCCAAAGAGGAGGGAGCTAGGCTGTTCTCGAGGGTAACAGAGGACAGAACAAGGAGCAATGGTTTCAAATTACAGCTGGGGAGGTCAAGGTTGGATATTAGGAAAAACTTTCTCACTAGGAGGGTGGTGAAGCATTGGAATGGGCTATCTAGGGAGGTGGTAGAATCTTCATCTTTGGAGATTTTTAAGGCTCGGTTAGACAAAACTCTGGCTGGGATAATTTAGGGGGAGTGGTCCTGCTTTTTAGCAGGGGGTTGGACTAGATGACCTCGTGAGGTCCCTTCCAACCCTATGATTCTATGATTCTATGAGGGGCTGGCACTGTGAGGTGCTGGGGAGGAGGGGAGAACCCGGTGCTACCAATGCATGGTGCTGTGAGCTACCGGGGAGAGGGGCACCACAAGCTGCAGGTGAGGTGCTGAGAGGAAGGGGGAGCTGCACTCCCGCCCTGCTGCCCCATGCTCCCCTGCCAGCCACCCTCCCTACTCTCTTGCCATCTCTGCCCTTTTCCCCACGTTCTCTCCTCTCAGCCATGCCACCCTGCCCCTCCCCTCTCCTTTCTTGCCCCCCCATCCTGCCCTGCTCCCAGATTCTCTCCTGCCAGCCATCTCACCCCTCCCCTCTCTCCTCACCCTTGCCTTTGTTTGTCCCCACGTTTTCCCCTGACACCACATAGCCACTCCTGCCCTAACACCCTTCTTTGCCATCCCTGCTTTTACAGGACCAAATTGACTTTGTAAACTGGTGTTTATTTTTCACTGTTTAAATTTTATTAATAATATGATCAATTTCTATGCCTTTTCTATCCAAAATTTGCTCACCAGCCCCCCCAAGTGAGAAAAAAATTGCAATGTGGCCCCTCACCAATTATGTGGTTTATAATTTGTACATGAGCTGAGCCCATCTTACTTATTTTTCATAAACCACTGGACAGCTACCATCAGAGAGTATGAACGTTTGGTCATTGCTAACTTGATAAGAACTTAAAATGTTAACAGAAGGTGACCATTTTACGGCCATCTATAAAAGAGATTCAATAACTGCTTTTCTCTAAGCGTCACCTTCTGTATCTCAAAGCTTCCTATTCCAAGTATTTGTGTCATTTTCAGTTATCAAAAAGCTCATATGCTGGCAAACCCAATAATTTACATCACTTACTACTCCATCATCAGGTCTAGTACACTTTGAGCTAAAGTATAGTTTGTGAAAGCCAGACGAAAGCAAAGAAGTGATGACAGCTTCAGCACCTGAGATCTGCGGAGGCCATCATTCTTTTAAGATGCTGCGGATGGCACACTGGACAACAGTGCTTCCTGCACCTCATAAGCATTCAGTACTTCCCTCCGCTTTTTGAGTGCGTGCTGGAGTCTAGGCGAGAGAGGCCACAGCCACACACCTGACCCTTTGAAGTGATGAATTGCTATGTGGCCTTTCCTCCTGTGCTTCTACACATTACAGATACCTCAGTGAAGGAGCCTGCGAGGGTTGGGTTGAGGGAGCGGGTTGTTAGGAACACAGAAATTGCCAGATCACATCAGTGGACCCCCTTTCCTGCACTTCATCTTCCCCCAGCCATTTCTCCTCACTAGCCCTCCCCCCTACTGAAAGTAGACATAGTTTAACCCTTTATAATGGAAAACTGTATTTTTTTTCACCAACATCAGCATGCTAGTACAGAGGCACTCAGTTTGTCCAGCGCAACTCTGGTGAATAACCTACTGCACAGTTCTGACCTTGGAGCAGATACCTCAAATATTGCCATTATACAATCATTTTTCCCCCAATATAATGAATAAGGTATTAGTAAACATTTCACCAACCATCAACAAATTTGTTTTCACAGTCTACTTCAATTATCATTGTAACTTAAGGGGAAATCTCATTTATGCAGGAGATGGAGCTTTCTTTAGGACTGGTCTGTGATCTTGGAATGAACTCCCCCAGGATCTACAAGCCATCGCAGACAGCTCCATCTCCATTCACAGGGCAAGACACACTTCTTCCGCCTGTTTTTTCTAACTTAAATAGAGCAGCGTATGCATTTTTAAAAATCAAACAACAAAACCCCTACCAAAACAAAATACTACCCTGTATGCACAATTCTTCTCCTGGAGAGACATGAAAGCGAATGACCCACAAGTGACAGATGTTAGTCACCTCACTTAATACATTACCGGAAGATGCTCAGATACTACATAGATGAGGGTAGTGAAAAACCTATAAAAAACCCAAATGCCAGAATTTACTTGGTCCTTGTGTGGATACAAAGCTGAGGCTTCCCTACCAATTCCCTTTTTTGTCCAGACACATTTACGCCCCCTGCACTCTCCTGAGGAGGCTTTAGCTCAAAGCACCATATATTACACCATCCTTTGGGACAACTCTGTCATGGAGATGGTCCCTTGTCCCACGTGAGCCATGGAGCCCCAGGATGTATTATGCCTCCCTGTTTTCCAGTACAGCTGCATGCAGACTCTCCCCCTTCCCCCTCCATGAAGGGCAGCAACTAATGGCTGCAATCAAGCTGCAACTATTGTTGCACAAAGAATTGGGAATAAAGCAGATATTTAAAGGAATTGATTTACTGCATAATAAAAACCAATGAGGTAACAGTACTTCATTGAACATACAGAATACCTTAACTGCATTTATACTTGCTCTGCTCTTCTTGGGGATCTATTCAATCCAAGTGACAAGTGAGTCAGACTAACTCTAGGATTGCTGTATCTCCAGAAGAAACCTCATCTGTCATTGAAAAATTAGGTTAATATTATGATTTCTTGCTATTATGAGAATGAATTCAGTTTTTTAATGGACCTTTTGCACTTATGACTCATGTAAATGCTGTCACTAAAAATATTTTACTAATTTTCTTCAAATACTAATGGGATTACAATTGCTAAATAGTTCATTCTAGTAGTTACATCATTAAAACACTACCAAGGACAGTACAATTTAACTTCTTCAAACATCACATTTTTATGATAAATCAACAGTGCATCAGATACATGTATTATGAAGTTAATGGTCTGTCAAGATATTAACAAAGCTGATTCCTGAAAAGAAGTCTAGAATTTTAAAGACAAAACTGGGTTTATCGGATAGGACAGATTGCTGCTTGTCTGACTGACTTAGTTTGTGTGACAGAGCTATGAGCCGCCTTTGGGTTCACAAGTCCTTCAAAACCAAAGATTCATGCTAATAGAATGCTTTTCAGCATAAAGCACCCAACAATCAGAGTTAAAGTTTTATTTATTGGCTTTGACCATCTACTTCTGTTATCAACCATAAGGGCCCATACACTTCATCAACTCTTAACAATAGCCGCAAGCTTGGACAATCTGTCTTGTGTCTTCAGTGGGTACAACTTCAATGGAGCAGCATCGATTAAAGAGCAGCCCACGCATAAAATGGAAACTCATTAAATTAAACTTTTTCAAAGGGGGAAACTTCAGTTCCAATTGAATTGAACTGTTTTTTATTTCAGAGATGAAAGGTCCATTACCCAGCTATACATTCATGCGCTCTTGGCTTCAGTGCTTTTTATTTGACTTAAACTTTTGGTTCCTTCCCATGTCTTTTTGGAAGCTTGAGAAACATAATAGGAATTCAGCCCTTATTGAGTTTGATTGGAACACAGTATCTGTGAACCTCATAATGATACCCCCTAGACCTTTATATTTATCATTTAATGTGGCTTCTTTTGTATTTCTGATGTTGTTAATTTTGTTTGTTTTTTGGATTAGGGATTTTTTTTTCTAATTTGGTCATTATTGCATGAACACATACTCTTTTCACATATATTTGCAGAGAAATTAAACTAATATCTGTTAAATAATGAATAGGAATAAAAACAAAGCAGGTGTAGTCATTTACATCATAGATGTAAGACTGAATATAGACTGCTGATGTCAAGACGGCTTTTCTAAAATGTTTATATGAAAACTGACTTACAGCTTACTGCCTGAAAACCTCACCTTGAACTTATTATGAGGGCAATAATAATATAACAAACACAGTTGGTGACCTGTGCTGTATGGAAACTTCAGTTTAAACAGAGCATGCCTATAAATGAGTAACCTACTGTGTATTATCAAAACTAAGTAATAATATTCCAAATTCTTTGATTTTAGATGACTGAACACTAAATGAAATGAACTATATTCTCAGTTACTTCCATATACTGAATGTCAGGAGAAATTTGTTTAACACAGGGAAGCTATACAAAAATATCCACTGCCTCTGCTGCTGAATACTGTCATTATAAAAATAAAATAAAATAAAAAGGAACCCACAATGCTTTACAAAATTTCATCATACCATGAACTTTTGTCTTTACACATCTTCCATGTATCACACTCCAAATGAAACACTGACTGCTTATGTTTAATAATCAGTTTAAACATTTGTTATTAAAGCCATCTTTCTAAACTATACTTGCACACAATTTATGCAAATATATATTTATGTTGTACCCGAGAAAAATATGTATCATGTGTTGAAAATTGTGTAACATTATAAAGAAGTGTTCCAATGAATTTTTAGAGCCAAATTCTGTCTTTGGATAAAATCATATTACTGCCATTGACTTCAACAGGAGACATGGGAGCATGCAGACATGCATACACATGCACAAGAGTAGGACCTTGCCTTTGAAGTTTACATAAAACCACAAAAAAAGGATGAGAAGGAATCAGTGGCCACCACCCAGACCAACAAGAAATGTTGTCTTGTATGTGTCACATTTTTGTTTAAAACAGACACTATGAAATAATGGGACAGTCACACTATAACTGGATTATTCTAATTTTTTGCACGACAACTCATTGTTTGACACCTCAGTTTTTCTTATCAAATATAAATAAGAATGAACACATTTGTAGGTTTGCTAACTGACATTGATATGCAATAGTCTAGCACCTAGTTTAGACAATGAAACAGAGTGTGCTCTAAAGGAATAAGTACAGGTGGTAGGCGCCTGGCATCCCTAAATTCTAATCATGACTCTACTGTTTATTGACCATATGGTCTTATGCAAGTGATTTAGGACTTGATTTATCAGAGATGCCAAATACATATAATTCCAAGCAAAGTTAATGGGAGCCATGGGAGTACAGCACATTTGAAAATCAGCCCTGTAACATCTCTGCCTCATTTTCCCAGCATAAAATGTATATAATAAAACATATACTTCATAGGGATGTTTTGAGAATAAATTTGTGCACAGTGCTTTAAATGTATAAATGTTTAGTGCACCCAAAATATTATTTATTTCACATTCATCCATTCAAAAACTTATATTTTCTGCTAAAAGTATCAATATTATAAATAATATTTATCTATTATATATATTAATATATATATTTATAAAATATTTATTTTTATCATTTGAACTCTCAATTTAGGAAGCCATGTGAGATGAAAACCTGCAAATTACTCAGTCCAATAGACTCTATTAATGCAGTGTCATACATTACTTTCCTACACCGTCAAAGTAAAGGGGAACTCTGAGTGTGCAAGGAATGGAGGCTCAAGCTCAGACATGTCAAATCACTTTGTAATTGTAAATTCTTGTATTAAATTCTACATTTCAGGTTTTAAAAGAACAAAGATATTAAGCATGATAATATTAAGGTTTAATAGGCCTTAAAAATTAAGCTGCAAAATAGAAAGTCAAAACACTAGAGAAAATACATCATTATCAACAGTAGGATGCATTGCAACCTCACAACATTTCTCTATCTACGTACACTATATAAGGCCTAAGCTGTTCAAATACATTATTTAAGGCTAAAGTAAAGCCCACAAAGGGTATGTCTACACTAGCAATTTAGGTCGACTTAAGGAGGCTTAAATCAACCTAAATTACTCCCTGTCTACACCAGACTTTCATTAAGTGGACTTAAGAAATGTCTTAAGTCCACTTAATGAAAGCTTAAGTCGACTTAATAAGAACCACCCATTAGGTCGACTTAAGCCTTAAGTCAACTCCTTAAGTCGACTTAAGGACGGTGTGGACGTGGAGTAACCCTTAAGTCGACTTTATTAAGTGGACTTAAGGGTGGTTAGGTCGACTTAACAAAGTGGACTAAGTCGACAAAGGTAAGTCGACTTAGTCCACTTTGTTAAGTCGACTTAATAAGGTCGGCTTTAAGTCAACTTAAAGTCGACCTTATTAAGTCGACTTAACAAAGTTGACCTAACTTTTTCTAGTGTAGACATAGCCAAAGAGAATGATGGCCAGAAAGCTCAACAACAGAGCTAAAAGTTTCCCTTGGTTTTATCTGAAGTATAGTCCACTGAGATTAACACTACCTATCGTGCAATCTTAATCCAAATGGAGGCTGTTCCAGTCAAGGTGGAGCAGTAAAATAGTTGTCACGGGCCTCAACACTATATAAAAGAAGAAGGTGATTGAAATCTGCTCCATTTTACACAAATTAGGTGTCATTATAATGCTTTTATCAAGTTTCCAAAAGTGCCCTTTACAGCATAAAGTTGGGCTCCCGGGTTTATAATAAATACACATGGTATACATCAAAACTAATTCAGTTTATTAAACAAATTTCATTCCAATTCTTTCCTACTTTCACAAAAAATATAAAACACTAATCGGCATTTAAAAATAAATCAAGTAAATTTGCAAAGTTTGCTCACATTATTACCGTAGTCACTGGCATGCAGACACATCCCAATTAGACACTGAAGAAAATCTGTACAGTTCCATTATCTGAATGTGTTTTTAGAAATGGCAATCAAATAAATTTTCCAATGCAAACAAGTGTTTCTAAGTGCTAATTATTCATGGTGTCAGTGGCTGATTGATGCCTGTAGTCATAAAAATTTATTTCTAGGCTGTATTTACAGTAAAATCAACGTGTTTAGTGGCAAGTTGCTTAATCAAATTTAAGAAAGGAGACAGATAACTTAGGAGCTGCCTTTTTTTTCTCTTTAATTCTCTCATTTGGTTTTGAAACATAAGGCCCCATTCAGTTCATTTAAGTCTCACAATGACTGGAAGCCTGATCAATCTGTCTTGTGTCTTCTTAGGGTGAAACTGCAATTGAGTGGAAGCAACAGATGAACAAAGCCCACATTCAAATCTGTAGCTCATTAAAATAACGTTAAAATAGGGTAAAATCTCAATTGTAAGTGAATTGTAGTTGGCTTCTTTCAGCTATATACATTTGATTAATAAACCATACATTCATTAGCCCTCAAGCAGTGGTCTTTAAGGTAAATTTCAATGCGCCAGCTTCTTTAGTCATGAAACTGTTTTGAAAAACTCTGAAAAAACAAAGCTTTAAAAAAAGAAAAGTAGGGGGGCTCTTTCCTTCAAGCTATGGAGTGCGTGGGACATGATCTGTCAAAATCCATAACTAATTCAATATTTTGATACAGACACTTAAGAAACTGCATGTTTGTGAGAAATATATTTAAAAGTTTTTATAGTAAAGAGTATTGTTAATTCACTTTAAAATGTTTCCAAGTACACATCAAAGAAATTACTGTACAAATGTACCATTGGCAGTCAATAAGGTTATGTTGACTTGGTATTTTTAAAATGAAAACTGTCCCAGGCCTCCTCTGAGCCTCGCTCCCAGATCAGAGCACCGCTCTCATTCTGGCATAGATACACCTTTATTTCCACCTTCCTTTGAGATGACTCCCTTCAGAGATCACCAATGACACAAAAACATTAGCCACAAATGTTGCTTCAGAGAGATAAAAGTTCTGCCTTTTGCCAGGAACTATTTCTGTTGCCTCTGGAGCAAATGCAGCCAACTACCAGCTCAGGAGCAAGAGATCAAGCTTTTGCCCTAAAAGATCCACTGTTTAATGACACATGAGCTACTATGGATGGCAGCACCCTTTTGAACCACCTATACATATGGAGACTCCAGGACATTGCTATCGACTTTTATTATTATATATGTAAAAAAGCAAGTGCACAGCTCAAAACTAGCTAGTAGTCAAAGGACAGATTGGGAACACTTTTTGACACCTCCACTCAGTCTCCAAGAAACACTTTCTAGGAGCAATGAGACCAGCCTGTAGTCATGGAAAAGGGTAACCTTGAAAGCATCCATAAAACCAGATACTATGACAACAATAGGGACCAATTGAACTTGAATTTGAAATGCATCGCAAAGAAAAGGAAAACGAAGAGAGCACACCAAAGCGTTGCTCTTGATGATGCCGGTCTTTCTTAAAGATACCAGGATGCATGAGCTTCCTTTCTCCAGCAGGAGTTATAATGGGGGAAAAAGATGGTGATACACTTCCAAGTTCCATCCACAAAATAAACTCTGCCTAATAGGACATGACTTACCACAGTCTGTGCAGATTTTCAAAATATAAACATATATACTCAGGGCTCTCAGTGGGCTCCTTGAGCTTGTCTTCATTTCAGAGGGACTTCAGTATATACATGGTGTGAACTTCCCTAGGGTACAATCTGGCCTATTGAACATCTGTGCTTCCTCGCCTGTCCAGTTTGACGTACTTCTTACATTGCTTCTCTGTGATAGCAACCACTTCTGGCCTGCTCATACACAGCCTCCAGCATGTAAATCACTTCCAGCTATATTGTATGGAGGGTCTATAGTCAGCCACTCATGAATTACATTACAGGGAACACCAGCAAACTCTCAGTCCCAGACTTTCCTTCAGAAATATGCGTCTTCTACTGTATAGCATTCTAGTGGACAATAGAAGCTCCTGTAAAGTCTGTCATTTCATTCATACAACATGATATTAAAAAATGTTTTTCCTCAAATTGAGTTTCCCAAACATTTCAATCTAAACACACATTGGTTTAGATAAAATAATAAAGCTAGTGTATTAACTACAGAAAGATAGATTTTAAGTGATTGCAAGTAATAAGTAATAAAATCAGAATTGGTTACAAAGAAATAAAAGGTAAAACGCAAACTAATAACTAATTTAACAAGCTAAGTTAATTCAAAGCAAAAATCTCTCTCATCACTTGTCCTAGCAGTCTTATTGGCTGAACACTTTTCATATAGGATCTCTCCCCCAATCCCAAGCTGTTTCTTTTGTTCTTCAGGTGTTGTACTGCCATAAGTAGAAATGAAAGAAAAGAGGATTTGGGGCCTCTGTTTCTCAATTTTATCCTTTTCCTCTTCTTTGAGAATCATCTGCAGCTGGGGCTCAGGAGAATGCTTCTTTGCCAAGATATAAATTTCTCACTCACACCTTTTTTTCCTGCCAAAAAATGGTTGCTTAACCAGGTGATAGCCCACTGAATTTTGTTGACACCCAGCTGAGGCATCAGTCTGCCTTCTACCTTAGAGGAACCAGTTTGTGCCTGCTTTTCCAAACTTGGAACATGTCTCAGTAATATTATACAGTAGGGATACAGACTGTCACACATGGGCTCTGCTAGACTCATCGGGCTTGTCTTCTTCTTGATTGGAGGGAAAAAATATGATAGAATTCAACCCCCAGCTATGAAAATCACCAAAATGAGAGTCTCTCCCTCTATCCTATGCAGTTGTGTGATCTTCCCTATCATTTTTGTTTTTACAGGAGAAAGGAAACCATTTATGCTGACATTAAATGATCAGCACTGGGCATGGGGTTCATACCACACTAGATAAATGGAACAGTTCACACGCCTCGGAAATATTTGTCTAGAGAAGATGCAGACTCATATAGGAATCACTGCATCAGTTACACGTGCTTCATATTGCTGAAGTTTACTTTCAAACTGTAACAGTTAGGGACTTACTCCTTAAAATACAAGCTAGGATTCCAGAGAACAAGATGCTAGCTTCCGAGAGGTGCCAATACATGGCATGGACTTGTACAAACTGTTTCCTAGCCCTCTCCCACAAAGTGATGGAGGGCTACTGCGATTAGTAGGAGGTACTAACTACATAAAGCTTCTGAGGGTGTGTCTAGTTAACTCAAGTTATCTACACACTTGTGTTAACTTCTCTTGAGTTAGCCTAGCTTGAGTAAAAGCAGTCACACTGCAAAATAACATTTCAGCTACACAGAGAAGTTCTATTAGCAGCCCAGGGTGATCATGTTAGCATCTGAGAAACTGTGTTAACTCAGTCTGTAGCCTATTCACTTAGTGGGCCACCTAACTTAAAAGCACCATTACATTCAAGTTTAGGGGCTGTGTGTGTCAACAGGACATGAAAAATAAGAACGGACATACTGGATCAGACCAATGGTCCACCTAGCCCAGAATTCTGTGTCTTGACAGTGGCCAGTGCTAGATGCTTGAAAAGGAATAAACAAAATATAGTGATACACCCCCTTGTTGTCCACGCTCAGCATTTGGCAGCCAGAGGCTTTGGAACACCTACAACAGGGGAATGCGTCCCTTTGACTATTTTGGCTAATAGCTATTGGTGATCCCATCGGCCATGAACCTGTCTCGTTCAGTTCAGTGACTTGAAGTACCCACTGAGAAGTACTGCACTACAACAGCTATAGCTGCTTTCTAAAGACAGAAGAGCTAATCCAAGAGTTAAATAAAAACAACCCAGAAACACTTTCAAATGAGAGGCCTGAGCAACTGACTATACACATAAGTGAGTATTTTCCTGCTAGTTCATAAGAAGGAAACTGGCTTTTAGACAGCAGGGGAAGTGAGGGGAAAGTGAGGGGAAAGTGAGGGGAAATCACCCCTCAGAAAGAAGAGGATGACAGTGGAGTGTCATTTGATCTATAACATTTTAAGATTCTGGACACTGACTTGTAATTTATAACATTTAATATTTATTTCATGCATAAACTCAGTTAATTTAGCCTTCTCTTATTGCTATCATTAAACTTTGATTTCCGCGTTCATTGCTAGGAAGAGGGAGTTTACACATGTTAATCAAATGAAGCAAATTAACTTTAGTCTTAAGTTGGGAGTGCAGCACAAAGTCTTCATATAATACTGATGGCCATTGTGCATCCATATCAAGAAGAGAAAATGAATCATGGGCCGAGTTGTGCCATTGAGCAGTACCTTACTCTATGCGCAATCCCACTGAAATCTGTGGGACTGCTTATGAAAAGAGGTACTAATTAGCGTAAGTGTGCATCTTGTCAGGGATCCACGGATGCTGGACTCAGTGGGCCCGGGACAGATGGTGCTACCACAGATAGAATCAGGGCCTTGGGTCCCTGTCTAGTGTGCATTCCAATGGCATCCTTCACTGCCGATCTCACCGTGGGTAAGCACCCTTTAATAGTTTTCTTGTGTCTCTTGCAAGGCACCAATGAGTGGGAGTGATGCCGGAACAACTGGTGCCTGAGAGGAGTGGTGCCTGGAGTCCTCAGGTGTCCCAGATTTCCTTGGTGCTGTTCGCTCCCTTACTGAGGGCAGTGTGTTCCACACCGAGGAGCTGGGATCCAGCTGGCCCTCTCGTTGGGACCAGAGAGCCACCTCCATGAGGAGGTGTTTTAGCCTTCTTTGTCCTGGGTTTAAAAATCTCTGCAGACTTTGCACCTGTCAGTCTGGTTGTCATTCGCTGGGGCACCTTAGACAGGAGTTCTGTGGGTCACCCTTGGACATAGATTTATGGCAGGATCCATAGAGCTTAAACCCCTTGAATTGGGCATGCCCAAATGTCCCAGGGAGGGGTAAAAAAGAAGTAGGAGGAGGGCCCTGAATGAAACTTTGCTGCTCACTAATCTAACCATTTCAATTATTAAAGTTGACTGGTAAGGAATACCAGGGGATCACTTGGCAAAACAAGAGAAACTCCAAAAACCATCATGATACGGAAAAGGAAATGGGTCGGTAGGACCCTGTACATAGTGCCATGTCAGTGTGACTCCAGGGGGCACCTGTGTCAGCCAGACAGGGTACTGCTAGGGAAAAAGCTTTCTGACATCTATGCAGGGGGTGCACACACACCTACTTATAATAGACATGAGCAAGCACTCAGAGAAGTGTTAAAATCCAATGGTATGGTTCAGAGCTTCAGAAATTAAAGTTAAGATATAGTGATTAATCATGATAATAGGAATAGCTGAAATAATAAAAATAATAAATAAAAAGAGCTATGATCAGAATTGTACTTTGTGCCAAAAAACTCTCAGAGGGGTCAAGTGAAAGCAGAAATTTTCTATCCAAATAAGGAGTCCTTTTCATAAAACAAGGAAAGGGTATTTGAAAACCTTGCACATTTTGGACAAACAGAATAATTTTCATTTATTTAACTATCCAATTTTGTTCAAAGTACTGACCATCTACTGGCCACCTCAGTGACTTTAAGAGTTGTTTCAACTGCACATAGGAGCCAGCAGCTATGAGAAACAAAGAAGCTGTTTCTACCCCTCACTTTTATACCGCACACCAGTTTAGGACAGGAAACGCAGAATAGTACATCAAATTAAATCCACCTGGGAGAACCTTAAACAGCTGTGGTAGGGTATGTTCTGATGCATCTGATCTGTGTCTTTCAATAAACAGCCAAACAGACATTTGATTGAAGACATTGAGGCCAAAAGCCTGCCTCTTGCAGAAGCCTATGTGGGATCTTTAATGGCCATAAGCAATCTTGTTTTTAAAAAAATCTTCATCCAAAAGCAAGTGGGACAACTTCTATACTGATATAAAGAGGTCCAGCTCCATTGGCCTACCTCTGGGAAGAATTTAGCAGCATAATGCTAATAGTGCTCAATACAGGACAATGGCACCTACTGCCATGCTGATAAATTTGTCCAGTGCTGTCTCAGAAATTAGAGAATTAGACACTAACCTACTGTACAAAACCACTTCCTAAAACATAGTTTCCCTTAAAGGTCTCCTGGTATAGCCTCCACAAACTCTAACTTGGTTTAGCTTCCAGCATTGGATAAGATCACAACTCAAGAAGGAATGTCTGGATTAAAACAAACATGTATCTTTGTTGAAATAAGTATGATTTTTAAACTGACTATGTAGATCAATATTTTCAGAAGAAACCCCACTACTGCCACCTATGCCAAGTTCTCTGGAAATACAGTCTTTCCAACTCGCATAATCTGAAATTTAAGAAATCAGGATATATTTCTGAAATAAAAGAGATTAGCTCCTATTATTACTAAACCTATATGGCTTTTTATTGAAGTCTAGACCCAACTGGATTTTTTATATTTAAAATAACACTATCAAGAATAACACTATCAAGATAAATTTCAAGGAGATGGAGGAGATAATATTTTAAAAATTGTGTATACAAAACTAGTTTGTTGAGGCAGCAATTTGGATTTTTACATTTAGTATCAAATTTTAAATAGTGAACAGAATTGTATTTTATACATTTTAAAATTGGCTTTATATAATAGAGGAAGAGATAGATACTGCACTGTGTTAAGATACTATGGTGATGGGGAACACTAAAAAACCCTAAGAGAGAAAGCCATCAACACAGAAAAAATGAAATAGGACTTAAGGCATACAGGCCTTGTACGAATCTCATGGATAGAGGAGAACTCTCCCTGTGACTTTAAAGTATCCCACTGTTCATAGAAAATGGCAGCCAGAAAATTTACTTTCAAGCAGCAGCAGCAAAAAATTGTAGTGTAATATGCTAAGGAAAATAAAGTCAACTTAATGAAAATTAAGTCGACTTTATGAAACCTGCTTTCTAGTAGACCTAAGGCTTAAGTCGACTCCCTAGAGTCGACTTAAGCCAGTGTAGCCATGGGGTAGCCCTAAGTCGACTTAGGGCTACCCCAGGGCTACACCAATGCCCTCCCTGCCGGGGGGGCACAGGGGTAGCCTGGCATGCCCCCCCACCTGGCAGGGCAGAGCCCTTCCCGCCCTGCCCCTATGCCCTGCCAGGGTCCCTGACCCCCTTTGCCCCATTGTACCTAGGTCCAATGGGGCAAAGGCTGAGCCACCTGGCATTGGGCAAGGGGTGCCCCCCCCCGCCTCCGTGGACCTGCCCTAGGTCCACAAAGTCGACCTAGAGCATCCAGTGTGGACGCTCTAGGTCAACTTTGTAAGTTCCCCCCAAAGTCGACTTAAAATTTAAGTGTGGACACACAAATTCGACTTAACTAAGTCGACTTAAAGTCGACTTAGTTAAGTCGACTTATTTAAAGTCGACTTAAATTCACAAGTGTAGACATAGCCAAAGAGACAACCCTTGTCCCACAGAGTTTGCTGATGTTTCAATGGTTGTTTTACAAACAGCCTCACACAAGCATAAATTACTGAATGAAATGTATTACTTACAACAATCTTAAGGCTTTGAAAATCCATTCAGCCACTTACTAGTGGAGCTAGTAAACTCTCCTTAGCAATTGTAGGGGGTCCTTACATTAATTTATCCAAAATATAAGCTTTGACAGCAAATTGAGGGGGGGGGGGAGGAGTGTCTAGTCCTTATGGATGTGAAGATTACATTTGTTTCACTATTTGGAAAGTTACGTGATACACTGTCATCTTTGCATCTGACTCCACATAGACAGATCCAGTGTCTTTGCTGGTGCTTTTAGCCTCACTTTTCACTATTGCTATTCAGAACCTATAGTCAGAAATGAAATAATCAAGAATCACAGTGATGTCATGCAGTTGATAATTGGCAAAACAGAATAGCAGCAGAGGAAGACAAAGATCTCTGTCTTTGTTCTATAGAAAGCTATAGAGGGGTAAAAAAAGATAAAACTTCCAATATATGGGGGTGGGGGTGCTCTTTTGGGCAGGAATGGTAACTTAGTCTCTGTTTGTGTAGCTCCTAACACAATGGAAACCTGATCCTGACCAACTGCTGTAGATCCTAGTAAGGCAAGTGCTGGGTACAGAGGCTGATACAGATGATGGAGTAGGATTCAGGGACAGCAAGCTGGTAGAAATCTCAGTATCCTAGTTCTTCCCATCTGCTGAGATTAGTGGGACTGATGACTTCTCATCATATCTGGACCTTGCTGGTGGGAGCTTCTGCCCTTGACCTGTATATCTACTTCTTGCTAATAGGTTTAACTCTCCAGATAGTAGGTGGCTGATAAATCTATCAAGCCTTCATCACTCATGACACGTTGTGTTAACACTGCTAGATATACATTTTAACTGTTAAACTGGTTTAAGATTAAGAGGGCTGTGCTATAAGACAATCAATGAGTAGCCCTTTTTTAATTATTTTTTTATGAAAAATGGTAAAAAAAGAAAAGTCAAATCTTGTGTGTTATCGCCTACCTTAATGCTGCTGATTGTGAGTGGAAAGAAGGCTGAGTTCTCCTACTGGTTAGACATCTCTTCTCTATTTACTCTTCCTACACTTACACTATTTATACTTCCTCAACACTGTAGTATCTGAACACCTTCCAGGAGACCGTGAAGTGATGTGACTGATATATGTCATCTGTGGTTCATTTTCTCTCTCATCCTCTCAGGGAGAGACCTATGTCTGCAGTGTAATGCTCTGTTTTGGGAAGATTTTGTTTTTTAGTTTTTCCTATCTGCCCATTCGCTGTTCATTTATCTGCAGAGTTTTCATTCTTTTCTTTCTTTTTCTATGCTCTTTTCTCTATAGATGTATTGTACACTTATAAAAATATTTCTAAAGAATTGTAGTCTTTAACACTTAATAGAGGAAAATTATCTGAGTGTCCTAGAGGCTTAATTTTCTTCAAATAATTAAATCACTCAGAAGTACTAAAGCAAATCCATGAGTTTGTTATCAATCATCTAACTAGCTAGCACCTACACCTCAGATGGAAGTCTGATGGAGGCTGAACCATGTTAGGTAGCAGTAAAGCAAAACAAAGAAGTATTTCTATCAGCTGTTAATAGAATAGTACTGACAAACTTAACTTCTCCAAAACTGGGATTACACTAGTCAATAATGGCAGACTTTGATAGGGACAGAAGCTACTAATTCTTAAATCAAAACTTTCCATTTATGGCTAGAAATAAAATTCCAAATTGGTAGAAAATGGTTTAAAGCTGATGTGTAAGAAAAGAAAGAGTAATCAAAAAAAAAAACCAAAAAAAACCCAAACAATGACCCTGAAAGACAACAAACCTGGAAACACAAACCCCCTAATTACGGTATATTCACTAATGCATTATTGTGGCTTGAACTTAAGTTTGTATTTTGTACTATTAAAGATAAATAAAAGAAGATGTAGCTATGTGCTGTAATTCACTGATCATACAAACACTTATTAAATATAAACACATATGCTTTTGTAGATTTGTTAGAAAGATTCGTTAATTGCTTAATGAAAGATGTCTTTCAGATACTAATTCCTTCATTTAGTTCAACAGATTAAATTTTATACAAGGAGATATTAGCATGCATGCAATGAAGTGACAAGGACAACTAAAAAGCTTTAAATGTTAATGGATGAAGTGTAGCTTTCTTGGTTACTCTAAACTAAAAGCTATAATCTTCATTACATGCACTAAAGATTGCCTTTTCCTCTACTTTCTACATAGATGATATAGTTACTTTTAACATTGAAATGAACGCCACAATATGTTTTGATTTAGTTGCTATATTTGCATCATAAATAATGAAAACTGCATATGAATTGCACATGAATTATTCTGAATAAACTAAAGAAATCAGAGATTGGTTAATTTTCATAGAATAGAAAATTGACATTTGGAACACCAAGCAATTTTTTTTTAACTGCAGTTAGTATTTATCTTGTTTATGAACTTTCTTAGTTTACAGTTTGCACACAACAAAACCAATCATCTGTAACTGATTAATAACTTTGGCACTATAGTGTTAATGTCAACAGTTTCTGTAAAACCAAATTACTAGCAATATCAACAGCCCTGTGTCTTCATTTTTCCTCTAAACTAAAGTTCAATCTGGCATAATCTTTTCTTTTTTCCCCAGTAGGGTGCAGAGAGCCCTCTAGCTTCCAAGTGCGTTTCCTACTGTGGTACAATATTGGCCAGCATACAGCTGCTCTAAACATCTATTTGCATCTACAATGGGGTCATCCCACCACCTTCTTTTCAGATCAATATGATTGGTACAAACAATAGTTTGATTTTGATTGCTCTATAGTACGCTTGGGTAGAGCCTCTGAATGCAAGTGAATTGCTTAGAAACAATGGGCTGGTTCATCATCCAAAGCGTCCCTTTTCAAACAGCTGCCTCTGCCACACTCACCCTGCCAAACGTCCAGAAAAACAGATGGTTTCAGCATTCATGGGTAGTTTAGTGAAAGCCCCAGAGTCAACTGTTCAGGACATTTTATCATCTATTTGATAATGGAGCATTCTGTGATGATAAAAACTAAAAATACACTTAAAAATCCTATTAATTCAAACACACACAAACCAACTTTCTTACTTCTCATAACACCAGGGATCTGGTTTCAACAAATGACAGATTGGAAATTCAGAGGTGAGGGTGAAACGCCATCCTGAACTTACTCTATGAATATTCACAGTATTGTGGCAAATGCCAAGCAGTGGGTTTTCTTACATATCATATGTACTAGAATACCGAGGCACAAAAGGAGAAGTTAATAACTGAGAGCTAGTCTCAACGTTGAACACCCTGGCTCCTGCTGTAGATTAAGCCAGTTCTGACATACAGAGAGACAGTGTGTGTGTTTTGCTACATAGTGGAGTGGGGGTGCAAGCTGCGCAGAGCCCACATGAAGGGATTCTGTGCAGTATAATCCACCGATCATTGCTCTGCAACAACTAACGGCTAGTCTACACAGGAAGCCCTACAAAGGCACAGTTGCATCAGTGCAGCTGAACTGCTATAGACCATCTTCTGAAGATGCTCTATGCTGACAGGAGAAAGCTCTCACATTGGCATTAAAAAAAACCACTTCCATGAGAAGTGGAAGCTATATCAGTGGGAGACATAGCACTCTCCACTCCCGCACTTATATCACTCCAGCACTTATATCACATCACTCAGGGCGGATTATTCTCACATGGAGTGATCTAAGTTATATTTACATAAACTGTAGTGTAGACAAGCCCTTAGTCTGCATCACAATGAAGGCAAGTAGGAATAAGTGTGGGCTAGGGTTTTGACTATGCAGATGCAATGGCCACAAATCTCACTGTGAACATAAGGGGCTTGAGGCAGAACAGGTGTTACTTAATCAGTGGACTGTATCAGCAATTGCACAGTTGCTGTGCATGTGCTCTGTGACTTTGGGGTGGATTCCATCAGTGCGACCCAATATGGAATTCCTCAAAGTTACTACACAGTTAGTGTGGATATACACATTGAGTCAAATTCCTCCATCCTAGCTATCTAGGTAGACATTTAGGGTTCGATTCTGCATGGCATTGAGCACAATGGCTCGGGCCAAAATAGTATTTAAGCACACACTCGACTTTGATTTCAATGGAAAAACTCACATGCTTAAACATTAAGTACCTGAAAAAATATTCTCCTGGATTGAGGAGAGAGTACTCAGTTCTGTGCAGGATTAAAGCTGATACTATGCAAAACATTGGGGTATCTGAAGCAAAACTCCCCAAAATCTACAGAAGTACGCAAGGGCTTCAGGATTTGGCCCACTGAAAATATAATGAAAAAATAATGTATGGAATATACATGTTAACTGGATCACAAATGTTAAGAATTAGGCTTTTTAAAAGATTTTTGTTTTAATCTAAAAGGGCTAATTTGCAAATATTTTCATTTAAAAACTTCTTAAAATTACAAAATGTGACAAGTATTTCAAGAGAGACAAAGAAACAAAAAACCCAACTGAAAACCAAAAGCTCTAAATTTAAATAGTGACTTAAAAGAAATGTAATATATTTTAGTCCCAGGCTCGTTGCTAAATTTCAGAGTGGGAAAAAATGTTTAAAGTTAATTCTGGAATGCTGGGTAAAAAGGGATTTACAATGGAAATTTTCATACAACCTTGGACAATGATGCCACAAAAAGGTAGAATTTTAAATCCACACTGATATACAGAAAATATTCAGTATATATGCAATTAATCAGTGTTTCTCAATGTTGCCAACAACACCAGCCTTGAAAGCTCATTACTCCAGTCCTTTGCACTTCCTTCCATACTGTTCTTGAATGGAAAGATTGCCTTTAAGTCATCTTGAAGGTCACTATTGTCTCATCTTTCAAATCCCTCATTAATGCCTCTCTCTCTTATGACACCTACAAGAAGTTACTCAACTAATCATGGCTAAGTTGAAGGAAGGCATGTATTCCTGAGTTAATATATATGTTGATGTTAAATACAAAATCAACCAAAAATACCACAAAAATCTTTCAAATGATTTGAAACTACCAAACCATGCACCTCAATAACTTATATAACTGTGATGTTGCTGTGGTGCACTCATCATCACAGAATGAAATTCAATAAAGTGCAAAATACTCCATTTAGGAAAGAACAATGCATTGCACGCATACAAAATAGGCAATGACTGCCTAGGAAGGAGTACTGAGGAAAAGGATCTGGGTCTCATAGTGGACCACAAGCTAAATATGAGTCAACAGAGTAACACTGTTGCAAAAAAAAGCAAACATCATTCTGGGATGTATTAACAGGAGTATTGTTAAGTAAGACACGAAAAGTAATTCTTCCGCTCTACTCCGCCCTGATTAGGCCTCAACTGGAGTATTGTGTCCAGTTCTGGAAGCCTCATTTCAGGAAAGATGTGGACAAATTGAAGAAAGTCCAGAGAAGAACAACACGAATGATTAAAGGTCTGGAACATTTGATTTATGAGGGAAGATTGAAAGACCTGGGTTTGTTCTATCTGGAAAAGAGGAGGGTGAGAGGGGACATGGTAACAGTTTTCAAGTAATTGAAAGGTTGTCATGAGGAAGAGAGAGGAAAAATTGTTCTCTTTAGCTGCCAATGATAAGACAAGAAGCAATAGGCTTAGATTACAGCAAGGGAGGTTTAGGTTGGACAATAGGAAAAAATTCCTAACTTTCAGGGCCAGGGCGGGGCATAAATCAAGAATGGAGCCACCCCACGAAGACCGCCCGTGATGATAATGTTACAAGAGGATAAATGGGTATGATCAAGGGCAGGAAGTAAGAGTTTTTGGAGCACTGCTCCATGCAAGAGAAAAGTTCTTGAATACTACTCCTGCCCTCCTGTGTTTATGGTTTGTTGTATGGTCTGTTTTAGGATATCAGTTCTTGAATTAAAAAGTGGTACACAAAAGTACAGTAATATACAGGGACATTATGTAAAAATTACATGTTTTAAAAATATTTTTTCTGCTACTGGGCAAGTCATTTCAATCCTCTCTGCTTCTGTATCTTCTCCAACCATTTTGCCTATCATGTCTATTTAAATGGTAAGTTCTTTGGGGATGGAACTCTTTCTTATTATGTGTTTGTACTATGCCTAGCATAATGGGGCCCTGGTCTTAGCTGAGGCCCCTAAGCACCACTATATATAAATAATTTTGAAGATGTTACAAATAACAGTTAAGATTACTATGTCTATAAACAGATTAGAGAATTATAAATGTTTCTCTTGTTTTTCATTTTGTTTACTGTGTGCATTTGGCAACACTAGCCAAATAATAAAGTCAGATTCACTGTTCTCTCTGGGTAAGCAGATCCCCTCCTGTTGCTTGTGGGGCTCTTGCAACTTTAAAAAGGAAGAAAATATAATTGTAAAATTACAAAAATTGGCAAGAGAACAGAGAGGCAAGGATAGTTCCTAAAAATGAATTGGAAGTGGTTTTAAAAAGTCATTAGATTTCAAATTGATAGTGTCCATATAAGTAACCTTACATTTATGCTATACAAGTTTTAACTAAAGTAGGTCAACGGCAGAGATCTGGGATAAAAGAGGTCATTTCTGGCAGTCTATGCATTAATACTTGTAAGATAACTGCTGGCCTGATGAAAAGTATCACAATATCTATATGAACATCTATTTTTCCTGAGACCAATATGATTACAAACATTTTCTGCAGTGCCATAAATTATAAATATAACAAGAGAACTGTATGCTGTAGAGCTCTAGGTTTTATTCATCTCCAGTGAAGTGCTATGAAGTCCAAGAGCCATATAGCATCAAAATTCTTCAACAAGTTCTGTTTTGAAAAATCAACATCCTACGAAATTTAGAACTAAGCTATTCAGGGGTTAAGTGTAGAATTAGACTGAAGTATATCCTGTGGATTTTGTGCATGGTATAATGCTGCATACGGATAGCCGTTCCATCTGGCTAGAGTAACTAGCACAAGGATATAAGCAGATAATGTTACAGCTAAATTAGTAACATGCACCCACATGATACCAGTAACTTCAAGTCCAGATTTGATTCAAAATGTTTACAATTGTTATTTGCAAATTTGCAAATCTTCGCTGAATTTCATTTCTTGTAAATATTTCTATAAATTAAAATCTGGACCTCACCATACCAATCCATGGCATTGTAATTTCTAGAGTGGATTACTGCAATGTAACTTGAAGACCTCTTGAAAGGTACAAGTGGTACCTTCAGCAATTTAAGCCATAGAATTCAGCAAGTTTATTTTAATCTATAAAGACCTACATAGCTTAGTTTTAGCTAGCTGAGCTAGTCTCTCTCCCAAAGAGCTATGGTTGCAACTGAGGATAGCTGGGGCACTTAAAACCCCAAATTGCTAGATTTAAAAGTCTGGATCTGATGGCCAAGCATTTTCCAGGACCTCATCTTAGGAATTCGCTTCCTCTAATAGACCAACATTCTTAGTGTCTGTTAACTTTTACAGCATGATTCAAGCTTCTCTCTTTTCTCAAAAGCTTGTTTCAAAAGGTGGGTAGAGGGATGGGATGAAAGAAAATTGTATGTTTTGGGAAATGTCCTTCTTCTGCTGATGTCTTCCAAAGATGCAAAATATTGTTGGATTTTTAAATTTTGGACATGAACCTTGAGACGCACGTAAATTTAAAAAAAAAGAAAAATATCACTTATAAACCTATTGTCAACTGCAAAGATTACATTATGTACCTTCTACCGATAGTAGTGGGCCTTTACTCACATGAGCATCCCACTGAAGACAAACTCATTGAGGTCACTCACGTGCGTAAGGGTTTATTGATATGGGTAAGAGTTGCATAAACTAGACCTTCATTTCCACTGTTAATACTCATCAGGTGGCAAAAAAAGAACAAATCTCATTTCAACCCTCTTACAAATCTTTTACCTGAGCCCAACAACTGCTGGTGATGTGTTTACATGAAATGTGTTGAGTTTCCTGAATGAATTATATTGGGATTTTGTTTCAATGCTAAAATATACCTGGGGGAGATAGCTCAGAACAATGCTCCTTTAAAAATCTTCTTCAATTTCTCCTACTGAGTTAATCAGACTTGACATTGATTTTATCCTGTATTCAGAACCTGTTAAATATTCTGTCCAGCAGAAATACAAACATTGTTTCAGTTACTGAGACAAGCAGGTAGAGATTAAAAGAATCATTGCTGACTCACATTTACCTTTATAACAGACTTTTTAATAATTAACACACACACACATCCACTGGCTAGAGACCCAAATCTTTAATAACAATCATGACTTTTAAGAATGTAATTGTGCCCTATTAAGTGATATGGGAGTTCACATCAGGAAGAACTATTGCACTTTACCAAATTCAACAGAGAGATGATTCATCTCTACTATTCGCTAACAGCAGTGTTTCAGGGGGTTTTATGCTGTGGTTTTTAAAGTCTAAACAGAAATTAAATACCTGCAGTCATAATTCATCCTCCAATTGCTTTAAAATGAACATTTAGCTCCTCAAGGGGGTTCACAATGTCTTTTTAAATTATAACTGCTCATTTATATCACTGTAATATGATAAAATAGACTTAAAAGTTCTCAAATCTGGAGCCAGAACAACTATTCCTGCCGCACACTAGTGGGCAGAGTTCTTGAGAAATAAAATACATCTGCCCTCTGCTGACCCGCTAAGAAACTATCTTCACAATATTTGTTTTGCATTAATAAAAAAAATGTATATCAGTTTGCAAATTTTACCTGTTCTCCCATTTCTACTGTCACATGACTGCATTTCTTCAAATGAGATTTCTAGTCATAATTTACTTGTTAGATTACCCCAAAAAATTTCACAGGCTATTGTTTGTATTTGTTTTATGTTTTCAAATTATTCCTTGCTAGATTGGTCCATTGGGAAAGAGGCTGAACTGTTTCAGAGATCAAAATCTGACCGTCTGCCCAGGATTGTTAATGTGAAAGATTCTTTTGTTTGTCACGGCTGTTACAAATCAAAAAGCAATTATATTTCAGAGAATCACATGCATGCTTTTTATCCTAATGAGAGTTTACAAAAATAGTTGTGTGTTGTTCCAAAATATACTGGAAACCAAGTTTCCCAGAATATTTTTCATTCAATTCAAAACATGGTGTACATGTGATGTTAGCATGGTGTACATGTGATGTTAGTTCTGAGGCAAACAACCAAAGGAATAAAGTTGCAGCGCTTACAATGAGATTGTGTTTGTCTTAAGAAGATGTAGGGAATTCTGGGGGAAAGACACAATCAGCCTTCTCCGAACCCACCACATGTAAAAGGATAGGCACAAAAGTAACCCAAGAACTTTTAGGGGAGGGCGGGGGGATATAGGGTCTGCTCCATCCTAGCAACTCCAAAGACATAAAATGCTGCAAATGTGATGAGGATGAGTGGCAGGAGGAGCAGCCATATCAATGCTACCCACATACCAGCCTGCAGAGCTGACTTGCATAATACAGTGAGCTGGCTGTAGCACCCATGTGGTTAGTAAAACACGCACAGTAGGGGTGAAATCTGTGGGGAGTGTTGCCATTGACTTCAATGTAGGCAGGATTTCATCCTACAAATTTAGGGGGAGATGGGCTTTCCAACTCACAATGCTTGCCATTATTTCTTCTATTCCAGAATAAACCATACGGTCTCCAGTACTAGCTATTGCCTAATGGTGGTATTTTCAAAAGCATTTAGTGTAGGCCTGACACTGCTCCCATTAACGCTATTTTTACATGTGACTTCAGTGAGAACTGAAGAAGACCAGCTCTGAGTGCTTCTAAAAATCCCACTCTAAACACACAATCAAGCCCTTGCGATTGTCATCAAACATTTCAGAGTCTGAATCAAGTCAGACCCTACACAGACAGTCATGGAATGAGCTCCTTTTGTAATTTGGTTGGTTTGTGTTAACTCCAGTTTCCTCCGGATTTGATATTGAAATATAGACAAAGGTAGGGCCTTCAGAGACTATAATGAATTTAAATACAGGATCCTAAAATAGCAAATTAACACAATTAGGACAAATTTAGTTCTGAAGGGAAATGGATTATAAATTCTGATAATGGAATAGTTTGTTTTGCTAAATTATTACGGTGTATCTGAAATTTTGATAAACTGTGCTACAGTGCTGTAAATAATCTGGGGGGAAAAAGCAACCAAGTAGTTAATGACAAACATTTTAATAAGCCATGTGGGATAGGTTGCCCTATCCTTCCTGCTGGGATATAGATATTTATTCTGATAATAATTTTAAATAGCAACAATTAAAGAGGCATGCAAAACTGATGCTAGCTGCTGATGCCCAATATCTATCCTCTGCTGAGACCTACTGATGGCTACCAAATTAAAGCATCTTATTATAGCTTGTAAAATAAAACAAAACAATAGCAAACCTTCCCGAGCTAATGCTAAAGTATTCTCAAAATAGAAGCACCTACTTCTGAGTCTATTTGGAAGAATACAACTTTTTAACAAACTCTCCATCTAGTCCAGGCACTTTATATACACCCATCACTGTACTATCTGGGCCCCCTCTTCTGGAGGGGAGACTCATACACCATGACAGCACTCCAAGATCCAGGAGGTTCATACTACCCCTGTTATTCAGATCTGTGGCAATCAATACTCTGAGACATGGAAGAAGAAACAACTAAGTGACTGCTACAACGTGTGTATATAAGGATTAAAATCTATATCAGTGGCAGGGTCCACAACATATATATAACTACCATGAAAACAGACTGAGCTGTTGTTTTCTAAAATAGGAATCAATGAGTAGTATTTGGATTCAGTTTCTAACACCCAATGTTGAGTCCGAATGGTTGGAAATAAATTTATTCTGGCCAGTCTCCTGCACTCTAAGAAACAACAGACTTATCCATGTACCTTAAAGATACTCTGCAACAGACAAGTAATTAATTCTCACAACAAGTAAATGCAAAGGCTTCCCCAGCACATGGGAGGATGTCAGATATCTTTCCTCCACCCAGACCTTTCTTAAAGAATCAGTGAAGAAATGTAGAAGTTAAAACTACAGCTCACCCTGACTGTACTCAAAGCTCATTTGAGAATCCTGAATTCAGCAATGCTGAAGAATATAAGCCAAGGTTGAGATGCATTTTCACAATCCACTCTTGCCCACAAACCTGCCTGCTCATAATGCCATAGTGGAGATACATAGCACCCAGAAAAGGAGTTTACGGCTTGCTGTTTCCAGACTTTTGGGGTCTACAACAATACATTAAAAGTGTTATCCTGGAGAAATCGACACAGAAAATGTAGCCTCTTAAGGAATATTACACAGTTCTCAATCAAAGGCAAAATTAACCTCTTATTGCTTTCCTTTGAATAGACTCCGGTACCGCACAAAGGCTAGCTGCTGTAATCCCTCAGTTAAAAATATTATGCTGGCTTTAATTTAATATTATACATTATATTTAGTGTTAAAATGTCACTTTTTTTTTTGTTTTCCCCTTTGCTTCAGCTTCTGTTAAGATTAACTTCTTAAAATCTTGTAAGGTAAACTCTTGTATAGATGAATTCCAAAGGGGTAGCCGTGTTAGTCTATTGTAGAAAGACAACAGAGTCTTGTGGCACTTTTCAAGACTAACAGATTTATTAATCGCATGAGCTTTCGTGTCTGTTAGTCTTGAAAAGTGCCATAAGACTCTGTTGTCTTTCTACAATAGACTAACACGGCTACCCCTTTGGAATTTGACTACATGGAGGGCACTGAATACAGCGAAGTGGGATTTTCTCCCACGAAAGCTCATGCGATTAATAAATCTGTTAGTCTTTAAAAGTGCCACAAGACTCTGTTGTCTTATATAGATGGTATGAGATGACTTTTCTAGAGAGGGAGAGGTCTGTGTATGCTCATGTGTATTCACCTGCAATGATATCTTCATGCAGGTTATCAGCAACTAGGCAGGCAACCAGAGTAATTACACTTAAGAATGGGTAATTAGATGCCTAACTACTCATCTGTTTGCACAATTACCGAAAGACTTGAGGTAAATGCAGTAACACAATATGTGCATGTACATTTTTTATTCTCACAAGTGTGTCTCTACCTTCTGAAAACGTGGTCTCTCATGTTGATGGATCGTATATATTAGGAGTTGTTATAAAACATACATTCTGTTCAACTCTTTCCTAGCAGTTCTATGCTTTGTCTTACCTAGTTGTCATTCTTCAATTAAAATGAAAACACAGAACCCTAACAAAAATATTTCAAGCTTGGTAAACGCAGGCTGATTCGGGATTTATGTGTCTCATAAGTAATTTAAATAATCTAGCAAGCTACACATAATTTACTTCCTGCTTGGTTTGTGTTATTTTTTGTGCTTTACACACACAGCAGGCTGCCATATATTTGTGCAAATGAGTCAACATTCTCTATTTACCTTATATTTTATAAGATGTAAAGTGTTTCTACTTAAGTTTCTTTTGTTTAGCTATAAATGGGTCAGGATGATCTGCAATATAATTTAGTTATCAATTAATCTATGTTCAGCCTGTCATATTATTGTGCATGTTTAGGGTAGTAGTGTAGTTAAAACACAAGACTCAGTCAAGAGACTTGAGTTCTAAATTCCTGACTCTGCCCCAACTTTCAGTCTAACTTTAAACAAGAAACTGAGGCACAAAGCTACACAATCAATACAATGCTCAAGAGGACCTAGTGTGATGCAGTATGATTGAATATAACCATTTATGTTATTGCTATTGCCATGGTTACACAATTCTTTCACAGATCTTGAATGAAGTCTGTCATGTAAGATGTCAATGGAAAAGGTAAGATTTGCTAAGTAGGTTTCTCCTGATTATATGCATTTATCATTTTTCTATCTAAAGTAATGAATATTCGTCATGGTCTTTTATCTTATACATGTGGTATTCCCGAGTAACACCCACCAGGTAATATTTATATTAGCACCAGATAGTTATGTGTTGATGGCCATTAAAAACACTTCACTCTAACAATGGGCCATAGAAGAATCTCACCCCACCCAGAAAGTCTTCCTGTGGATGCCTCAGCAAAAACATGGGAATAACTGCTCATGTGTCATCAAAGCTGCATGTAAGGACACATGATATGCCCTGATTACCTGAATTGTGGATTTACAAAAAAAAAAAAAAAAAAAAAAGGAGCATTTTGAACTATGGACTAAGGATCTTCCAATCTTCTGGAAGTTACCAGGGAGAATTTAGAAGTCAGTAGCCTATTCCACCACAACTACAAACCTGATTTTTATATGTATATAAGATCACATCACTAAAGGATTGCCATTAGTGCTATTACTGGTCAAGTTAAAATTTGTCATAATGGCTTTTGGTAAAAGTCACCAATGGGTCACGGGCAATAAACAAAAATTCAGGAACCTGTTACCAGGGGAGGAGGAGGAGGGCAGTTGAGGGAGGGAAATTGAGCTCCATGGGGGATGTGACATGCTGCACTCCACATACACCCTTGTGGTGTGATCTGCATATCATTGATGTTCACCCTTACTGTTTAACTGTGTACTTTCTAATGCAATGTATGTCATGTAAGTGTTTTTGAAATGCTCATGGCATGCCCTACATTATTGTTATGGTAGCAGGTACCCTGCAACATCATGCACGTATACATATATAAAACACTGCCAGGCCATGTCCCCAAATGTGTCTCGCATGGCTTGAACAGATGTAGACAAAACAGAGCTGTGTTTCTACATCCCACAAAAGCATGCATATAAGAACAATGAACTAGCTAAGCATCTGTAGCACCTTGGCTCAAAAGGGAAAAATCACGCCCATTACGAGACATGGGCAATCACCTGACCCAGGGGGGATGCAGGGGATTGGATGTTAAGGGGATTTGGAAAGATAAATAGGCTCCTTGGTCTGTGTAGGGTTCTTCCCTGGATTAGATCTTCTATGCAACATTAAGGACTGGTAACCTATCCATTAGGTGGGGAAAAATTGGCTGCAAAACCATCAACAGCCAGATCTGTATGTAAGCTGGTTCTATTCAACACCTTCATTAATGATCTTGATGATGGAATAGACTGCGTGCTTAGTAAGTTTGCGGATGACACCAAGTTGGGGGGAATGGTAGACATTCTGGAGGGCAGGGATAGGATCCAGGGAGATTTGGACAAATTGGAATACTGGACCGAAAGAAACCTCATGAGATTCAACAAAGACAAGTTCAAAGTCGTGCACTTACGACGGAAAAATCCCATGCACTGCTACAGGCTGGGGACCGATCGGCTAAGAAGCAGCGCTGTAGAAAAGGACCTGGAGGTTATGGTGGACAGGAAGATGAATATGAGCCAACAGTGTGCTCTCATTGCCAAAAAGGCCAATGGCATATTAGGCTACATCAGTAGTAGTATTGCCAGCAGATCAAGGGATGTGATAATTCCCCTCTATTCGACACTGGTCAGGCTGCATCTGGAATACTGTGTCCAGTTTTGGGCTCCCCACTACAGAAAGGATGTGGACAAATTAGAAGAGTCCAGCGGAGGGCAACAAAAATGATTAGGGGACTGGGGCACATGACTTATGAGGAGAGACTGAAGGAACTAGGCTTATTTAGTCTACAGAAGAGAAGACTGAGGGGAGATTTGATAGCAACCTTCTACTACTTGAAGGGGTGCTCCAAAGAGGAGGGAGCTAGGCTGTTCTCGATGGTAACAGAGGACAGAACAAGGAGCAATGGTTTCAAATTACAGCTGGGGAGGTCGAGGTTGGATATTAGGAAAAACTTTCTCACTAGGAGGGTGGTGAAGCATTGGAATGGGCTACCTAGGAAGGGGTAGAATCTCCATCTTTGGAGATTTTTAAGGCCCGGTTAGACAAAACCCTGGCTGGGATGATTTAGTGGAAGTGGTCCTGCTTTTTAGCAGGGGGTTGGACTAGATGACCTCATGAGGTCCCTTCCATCTCTATGATTCTATAGACTGAAAACAGTGATGCTAGTTTAGAATGCGAGTTTTCCTTTTATTTAATTGTGATGATCTTCTTGACTGATTAACTATTTGATTTTATAATATCTAAGATCTCAACTTATAATCACTTTGACTCTTACTATAATCAGTAAGTTTATGTTTGTTTTATCAAAAGCAGTGCAATGTCCAATGAGAGTGTGTGCAAAGGGCCTCACTGGGAGCAAAAGCTGGTGCATATCAATTTCTCTGTTACATTGACAGACAAATGTAAATGAGCTTGACGATACGGGGGGGGCTGGGGGGGTGGAGGGGAGGGGAGCAATGAACCTTGCAAGACAGTAGTTCCCACGGTTGCATTTAGGATTGGGGGGTGTTTGTTAGGGTACTATCACATGACTGGCTACTGAAAGCACTCTTCTGCTGGATGAGGGACCGATTACACGCAGGAGGCTGGGTGTGAGCTGACGCAGGCGTGGGGTTCACACAGCAAGGCGGGGTAAGAGAAGGCCCTGGGGTGGAAAACTGGGGTGGCACAGCTGCACACTAGTCCAGATTGCAGCAGGAGAATGTCACAGAGGGGCTGGCTTCCCAACAGCTGTTTGGTGGTGGGCAGATAGGGGAGGAAGTGGGAAGGATTAGTCAGCTGTTCCACAGCCCCGGGGCAGCCACTGCTCTGGCCGCCCCAAGGCTAACATCTGCTCCAGCCCTGACTCAGATGATGTCATGGATGTCCCAGAAACTCATGGAATCTATGACTTCTGTGACAGAATCGCATCCTTAATTGAGTAAAATTTGGGTTATGTGGTTGGTCTTTTGGGATTAGAAGAACCCTGTGTTTGATTAAAATTGGCTTCCAGTAACCATTAATCATAGTGTCCAGTGTCTGGGTGGTGAGACAAAAGTTGGAATGCCTAGGGAGACTGCATATTTTACTTCCTGTTAACAGTGCGATGAGACAGAAGTCTACTTTTGTTACCGGCTTCATATAATCTAATGATAGGATAACTCCCTGTTTGGGAAAAACAACGGAGTCCTGTGGCACTTTTAAAGACTAACAGATTTATTTATCGTATGAGCTTTCGTGGGAGAAAATTCCACTTCGTCAGACTCTTCAAAGCGTCTGACGAAGTGGGATTTTCTCCCACGAAAGCTCATACGATAAATAAATCTGTTAGTCTTTAAAAGTGCCACAGGACTCTGTTGTTTTTCTGCAATAGACTAACTAAGTCCCTTTGGAACTTGACTACCTGTTTGGGGTGAGTCTGCCCTATTTCTTAGCAGTCTTTCTTGAATCTGGTATTATCATCTGTGACCCACTGAGGCACAGTGACACACAGTTACAAGAGGGCTCTCCCTTGACATGGCTAAAACATAGTTCCATTATCTAGTGTTAAAAATATACACATATATCTGTGCCCTCTGTTTCCTTATTTGTAAGTTAGGGATAGTTATAACAGTATAGGACTGGAAGGGTCTTCAAGAAGTCTGCTAGTCCATTCCTCTGCACTTAGTACTGTCTTAAGTATTACCTAGACCAGCCCTGATAGTTGTTTGTCTAATCTGCTCTTAAAAATCTTCAATGATGGAGAGTCTACAACCTCCCTAAGCAATTTATTCTAGTGCTTAACTATCTTGACAGTTAGGAATTTTTTTCTAATGCTCAGCCTAAGCCTTCCTTGCTGCAAAAACCCACTGCTTTTTGTCCTGTCCTTAGAGGTTATCAAGAACAATTTTTCTCCCTCTTCCTTTTAACCATCTTTCAGGTATTTGAAACTTACCACCACCACCACCCTCAGTCTTCTTTTCTGCAAACCAAACAAATCCAATTTTTTTTCAGTTTCCCTCATAGGTCATATTTTCTAGACCTTTAGTTATTTTTGTTGCTCTTCTCTGGACTTTCTCCAATTTGTCTACATCTTTCCTGAAATGTGGCACTCAGAACTTGAAAAAATATTCCATTTGAGGCCTAATCAGTACAGAGTAGAGCAGAAGAATACATCTTGTGTCTTGCTTACAAAACTCCTGCTAATACAACCCAGAATGATGCTGGCATTTTTTGCAAGAGTGTTACTCTGTTGATTCATATTTAGCTTGTGATCTGCAATGACCCCACAGATCCCCTTCTGCAGCATTCCTTCCCATCTCCCATTCTGTATGTGTGCAAGTGCTTATTTCTTCCTAAGTGGAGTACTTTGCATGTGTCCTTACTGAATTTCATTCTATTTACTTCAGACCATTTCACCAGTTTGACCAGATAATTTAGAATTTTAATTCTATCTTCCAAAACATTTGCAACCCCTCCCAGTTTGCTATTGTCCACATACTTTATAGGTGTACTCTCTATGCCATTATATAAATCATTGATTAAGAGAGTTAGTCAATATTCAAAACACTAATGCTCTCTGATCCCAGATTAATATTTGAAAAGTGTGATGCAGTCCTCAGACAGAAAGTGCAATATAAATTTAAAGTACTGGTATCATAACCTCCATATCTACATTCTTCCCTTGTGTGCATATGAAGTTTTTAACATTAAATGTTACAGTGATTCAAATTCATAATCATTTGCTTCCTTCACTTTCTCACATTATCCTGGCTAATGTAGTCACTAAAAAAAGCCTAAGTATACTATTGCTGTCTTCTGCATGATGCACAGAGAAGTGGATTGAAGTCCTGATTCACTAAGATACTTAACCACGTTTAACTTTAAGCACGTGAATGCTCCTGTTGCTGTAAACACTTCAGAGAGACCACTCACGTTTAAAGAGAGGCACGTACTTAAGTACCTTGCTGAATTGTGTCCTATGGCCTTGGACCCTGGGCCTGAAGAAGGCCCATGGACCCACAAAATTTGAATCTAAGGATCGACAGATGATGCCTACTGTCAATCAGTTGAGTAAAGAAGGAAGTAACATTGGTGGGGCATAGAATAAGAAGGCCTGAGCTCTTTAAAAAGAGAAGGGGTTGATTTTCATGTGTTGAGTTTTGATCAGGTTGGGTCTGCACTCCTTTTAGTCTTAATCCATCATTGGACACTGCCAAATGAATCTAAAACATGGATGGACAACAAGGGACCAGAGATTATGTTACCTACTGATTGTCCATCCTTTACTTATGATTCATATTATGATTTTTAGCTTATGGTACAGGTGCTCAAAATGCTGGATAGGTGTCTATATTTGCATTTGAAAAATCTACATAAATTATATATCCCTACCATATTATCAAATCTTTAAATGTAAAAACTGTGTTTCATTTCGGAAATGATGCAAGTAAGTGAGCTGAAGACCATCTTCTAATTTTCAAGACAGATCAGCAATGATTGATGAGGACTTTAACTATCCCACTGCACTCATTTATAGATAGTTTAAAGCTAGGTAAATATCACCAGCCAAAAATTCCTCATTAATAAATTTTTTCATACAGGACCAAAAACTTTCTTGGAGGCTATTTAATCCAATGGAATCATTGTTTTAACCACTTCAGTTCTGCATTAAACCCATCTGAACAAATAAAATAATACTTAGTTCTTAAAACATACATGGGGGTGAAGTACGTTGGTCAACCCTCAAGTGGTTGAGAGGTTAATCACAAGGCACAGCAGCCTTCTTCACACTAAGAGTTCGCTATAGAAGAAGTAAATTACATATGTAGTTAGGATTCAAAAAGACAAATCAGAGGAAGAGGGTTAATAAATCTGTCCTCTGATGAGGATATTCTATTATAAAATCATTTGTAAGTATATTAACCTGTAAAAACAAATTGCTGATGGGTTCATGGGTTGAATGAGACTGTTATGAAGGGCCATTAAATGCAAAAGAGAATAGCTATAACCAGTTACAGGCTGAAAGCATAAACTGGATGTAGATCTTTTTCATTATAGTTGCACCATTCACACTGCTACATAGATGTTAAATTATGAGGGTATTTTCATCATGTTCACTGTTTTGTAAAGGTTTATCACTCACTGCCATTCTTTTCTTCCCTTTATGATGTACAAAAAGAAACCTAAATTTTTCCTGTGTGTGGGTATGTTTAATTTCCTTATCCCCATCCCATTAGAAATTCAGATCCTATCCACCCTGGAACTCTACAGATGATGGGAGAAATAGGGGAATTATGGATGACAGGAGAACTAGTGAGATTATAGTACCACAAAAGACTGAAAAATGAGCAGGTAAGGGACGGTGGGAAGAGATATTTTAGTCAGACTCTTCTGAACTTTGTTTTTTATCATTCATTTAATATTCATTAACTCTGGTAATTCAAATACTAAATTTCAATCCAGAGATGATGATCTCTTATTGTGTATATGGCACCGGACATAAACTGAGTGCCTAGTCTTGATGGGGATGTCTGGGATCCACTGTAAGACAAATATTAAAAAATAAATAATAAATCATAAACCTGAGAAACACTTGGGAGAAAAGATTTTTGTCTTTAACAGAGACACATCATCCCTAACCTTTTGACATTCCTCCTACCTAAAACAAACCATACAAAGTTGGGGAAAAAAATGTTTCAGAACTTTTTAAACATCACAAGGAAATGTAAGCAGGGAGGCTAGCAAAGAGGCGCTCAATGACAAAATTACAATGATACTAGCAAACAGACCAGTGCAAACTTTAATTCCTAATAGGAGATTAAGGTTTATGTCCCTGCCCTTCCCCAAATGATGAATGATAATAAAAATAATTGGAAAGCTGGGATGTGCTTATGGAGATTGGCTATTCAGGCATCTTTAATATTCAAAAGTGTAACATCATAGCACATGCATCATTCCTGCTATAATAACAGAAAATGAATGACATTCTTGGTGACGGGTTGTGGGTTTCGATGTCTTTCTTATACTTCCATTTTATTGGTGTCATAACTTGTCCTAAAAAATATTTCTTGAATCCCTCCCCCCAAAAAAACCAAATCAATCCCCCCCCCCCAAAAAAAATCCATGTGACCAGTGGCTTAGATTTTTTTTAAAAAATAAAGTATAAAAAGAATTATGGAAAATTAGTTCTACTAAAGCCATGAGAAAAAAAATGCTGACAAAAACCATGACAAGAAGCTTTTTTAAATCACAAATCTAGTGATCTTATTCCAAGGCTAGATCTATGCTTGCTGCCATTTTCGGTGGCAGTCAAAGGGAGATACGCAATCTACTTAAAATAATTTGCATATCTCCTTTTGACTTTCTAAAGCCCATTTACCTCCGGGGCTCCAATGCGCTGAGTTAAAGGGAAATGCCGTCCCTTCAACTCAGCGCTACTTTTCTTATAGGGGTTGAGTTACTGAGTCAAACTCTGGATTGACTGAGCAGATCTTCACTGATCACTCAATCGAATCACAGAGATCGAACTGATGGGGACGAATTTGCTGCCATCAGTATAGATTTGGCTTAAATCTGTGTAGATCGCTATTCACAGTGAGCCAGAGAATACCCTGAGATCAGATGAACCCCTCCAGTGCAGATGAGACACAGAGGAATGCCACTTCCATGGCACGGCCCCTATTTCAAAAATTCCACTAGTTATACATATCAGGGAAAAAAACTGATAATTTTTGCTATGAAAAAGAATTGCTCATTTATTATTAATTCCTTTAGCATATTTCAATTTTTTACATTTTTGAAAAACAAATGCTCAGATAAATATATTAGAAATAGTATCAGACAAGAGACCTCTTGGACATATTTAATCATTTCAAAATATACACTTTACACATGTGAAAATGTATCAAAGCCACAAATGCTTTGGTCAAGAAACTTCACCCTTCTTGAATTGACTGATGATATCATATGTTCTAGAAATATTTTTATCATCTGGCATGCTGCTCAGCACCATATGGCACAGCACACTGTCAAGTGAAAAAGGACTAGATTTAAATATGTATATATATTTTAAAAAGTTACATTGCTATTTAACCATGAAGACATAGGCATACTTTCTGTAAACTCTATTATACACAAAGACCATTAGGAAAGGTAAGAATTTTGAGCCCAAGATAAAAAATTAAAATTATAAAATTAAACCATAAAGGTAACTTAAATGAAAGATAAAACATCTTAGGAGGAGTCTGAACTGAAGTAACACTTACCTTCTTACTCAGGCCATGTACACACTACAGGAATAATCGCGCAACAAGCCCGTTGCGCTTTAAAAGTCACGTGGCTTTTGTAGCGCAGGATCATGTACACACTCTGCTGCTTGTGATGGAACAGAGCCCCCCCCCTGCAATTGCCGATTTCACAAGCAACCCAATTGAATTGTGGGAACCTATCCCACCGTTCCATCCATCCTGATTTCGCGCTAAGAAACCTGGGTAGAAGGAGAGTAGCGCTGAGCACCATGGGTAAAGTCTTGGTTTCCCATGGTGCATTCTGTTCCCCTTGCGTCACGAGAGTTGCTACTAGCAACTCGTGCCCATTTTCATCAGTAGCGCATTGCTTCCCGGAAGTCCTTTTGCAGCAACATGGATCCAGGTCTGATCTCAACTGTCGCCTTCAGCATAATGAATACATCTCGGCTGGTGGCACAGTATGCGTTCAGCTCTGAATCAGAGCAGGATTCGGATGACCCTGGGCTGGTGACTGCCATGCAGAACAACAGCACCGCATTGCTGAGCTCCTTCACAGAGCATCTGCACATGGTGCACCGCTGGTTCTGGTCACGAGAGACAAGCACCGAGTGGTGGGACCGCATCGTTTTGCAGGTGTGGGATGATGACCAGTGGCTACAGAACTTTCGAATGCGGAAAGCCACATTCATGGAACTGTGTGAGGAGCTAGCCCCTGCCCTGCGATGCAAGGACACCAAAATGAGAGCCACCCTCACCGTGGAGAAGCGTGTCGCAATCGTGCTGTGGAAAATGGCGACTCCAGACTGCTACTGCTCGGTCGCGAATCAGTTTGGAGTTGGCAGGTCGACTGTCGGGTTAGCACTTTCACAAGTGTGCAGAGCCATTAATCGTGTTCTGCTCCGGAGGACAGTGACGTTGGGCAACGTGCGGGAGATTGTCGATGGATTCGCGGCCATGGGATTCCCGAACTGTGGAGGGGCAATAGACGGCACACACATCCCTATTCTAACTCCGGAGCATCTTGCAACTGAGTATATTAATAGGAAGGGCTACTTCTCCATGGTGCTTCAGGCACTCGTGGATCACAGGGGGCATTTCACGGACATAAATGCAGGGTGGTCGGGTAAGGTGCATGATGCTCGCATTTCCGGAACACGGGCCTGTACCGGAAGTTGCAGGCAGGGACCTTCTTCCCCGATGATAAAATTACTGTTGGGGATGTGGAGATGCCCATAGTCATCATAGGAGACCCAGCCTACCCACTGATGCCTTGGCTCATGAAGCCCTATACTGGAAATTTGGATCCCAGCAAGGAGCGCTTCACTTACCGGTTAAGCCAGTGCCGAATGACCGTAGAGTGCGCCTTTGGGCACTTAAAAGGCCGCTGGTGCTGTTTGTACGGGAGGCTAGACTTAAACGAGGACAACATTCCAGCCGTCATTGCGGCGTGCTGTGTCCTGCATAACCTCTGTGAAAATAGGGGAGAGAAATTTCCCCCTTCATGGGATGCGGAGGCTGAGTGGCTAGAGTTTGCCTTCCAGCAGCCAGCCACTAGGAGTATCAGGGGAGCACAGCTGAGAGTCGTCCGCATAAGGGAGGCACTTAGGGTGCATTTTAGTGAGGGGGACTCATAGGACGCATTGCATCACTGTGCAGTAGTGTTCCCAAGCACTATTGGGTGCTGGTTGGGGGGTGGGGGGACGGTGCCGGTGGGCGTGTACTGTACTATGCTCAAATGAGTGAATATTAAACATGCAACAATTAATCTTATTGTGTATCAATAAAGACACTGTGAAAAGTTCAAGTGATTCAATTTTATTATTATAAAACATTAAATATTTACAGTAAGCAGTGCCTGCAAAAGGAGCTATAGATGTGTGTAGGTGTGTGTCTCAATGCCATAGCTTGGTGCAGGAGTGGATGTAACATTGTACCAGGAGGGTCCCTGGGCTTCAAAGAACTGCTTTGAGGGAGAATGGGGCATGGGGGACAGAAAGTGTTGCTGTGGCTGCGGGGGGAGGGAGGCGAGCCTGGAGCAGCTGGGTCTGCAGACCAACCATGGTCTTCAGCAGTTGGGTCTGCTCCTGTAGGATGCTTATGAGGGCATCCTTCTGCTTCTGTCTCTTCACATTGTTTTCTTTGCGCTCCTGCCGGCACTCCTGCCTCCATTGTCTAGTCTCCCTTGCTGATGCCTCGTTGGACTGCATCAGCTCCTGGAAGATATCCTCCTTGCTCCTGCGAGGCCTTCTCCTTATCTGTCTCAGCTGGTCAGCTGGCGCAGACCACTGACCGACGAAGGTCATTTCTAAGGAAAAATGAAACATCATAAGTAGTGCTATTGTTCTCGCTTTGGTTAAGGAGCCGGTAATATGTTCTCCCGCTACATTCCGCTGTGCCCACGGGACAGGGCATTGCCGGGGACTGAAAGGGCTTTGGCAAAGGGAGGTTCGGGTTGCCAAGACAAGACACACAGCTCCGTGAACTATTTGCAGTGCTTTGGACGATTAGTTCACATACGGCACTGCCATGGAAGCCGATATCTCGCTGCTTAGAGTGCCTCTGCAAGCCAGAATGCATATCCTGTATGTCACTGGTTTTCAGCCAGGACTGTACGCAGCAGGCTTGTGTGCAGCCATGGTTCCCGCTGCTGTGCTTTGCAACTGGCGAGGGATAGTATCCCTCTATGGGGGAGGGGAAACAGTTGCTCTCCCATCGAATTTAACTAGGAGGCTATGGAAGTACATCGAGGACACCTTCAGTGATCTCAATGGAGAGGGTTTCTTGACAATTACAGCATGCATTGATGCACTGCTCATGTAATGTGGGGTAGACCCCCCCCCCATCCAAAAAAGAAAAGAAAGGATGAAACTCAAAATGCCTATTTCTCGCCCACTCTTCATTTGCCCGCAAAGCTTATCCAGCTAGCATAGAAGCCACTTCTGATGAAACTTACCAGAGCTCCCCTCTGCTGCATCCGAAGACAGTATGGAGAAGGAATCTGGGCAGCACGTGTCAGGTGGCGTGGAGAACAGCTCCTGGCTCCCTAAGTCGGCTGCTCCGCTTTCACCCTCCAGGTCATCTTCCACCTCCACCTCCTCGACGACAAATTGCTCGTCACCGTCTGCTCCAGTATCCTTTTCATGGGGGGGTGCTGATGTGTCCACAGGAGCTTTTGGGGTGGTTGTGGGATCCCCGCTCAGGATTGCTTCCAGCTCCTTGTAAAATCGGCATGTAGCCGGCGCTGAGCCGGAGCGCCAGTTTGCCTCTCTGGCTCTGTGGTACATAATCTGCAACTCCTTCACCCTCGACCTGCACTGAAGAGTGTCTCTCTCGTACCCCTTCTCTGCCATGGCCCAAGAAACCTGGCCAAAAATATCGAAATTCCGCCGGCTGCCATGTAACTGTGCCTGCACAGCAGACTCTCCCCAGATGCCTATGAGCTCAAGCACCTCAGCTGTGGTCCAGACTGGAGCACGTTTGCTCCGTTGAGCCGCCATTGCTCTTGAAGTACATAGCTGCAGCTGCACTCCACACCAAGCAAACAGGAAGAGTGAAAAATTCAAAAATTCCCAGGAATGATGGGAGGGCAGGTACAGTCACGTCACAGCCACAGAGCGCAGAAGGAAGTGCAGAAGGGATGGAATTGGAATTCTGGGACATTTCCGGAGGTTGCATATTGCGTGGCAACCGTACACACACGAACTATCGCGGAACAGCTGTTCCGCGGTAGCCGCTAGCACCCTCGTTTTGGTGGTTTACATGTTGCGTGGTAAGACAGCTGTTACCGCGCAACAACATGGATTTGTGTGTGGACGCTGTGCCTGTTATTGTGCAATAACGAGCGTTATCGCGCAATAACTTTGCAGTGTGTACAAAGCCTCACTATTTAATGCTCCTTTCACTAAGCCTCGTAGTTACTGTAATGACGACGTGTTAACCCTTCCCTGGACAAAGGAAGAATAATTGAGCTTTGTGAAGGAACTCTAAAGGGAACTCACAGTGATGAAATTCATCCCCAATTGGGGATTAGACCCATGAGATTACAGCCCAGTCCCTTTGAATGTACTATTCCTACTTTTGGGTTCAAACAGAAGCCACTGCTCCTGCCCCATTTGGGAAATTTGAATCATTCAAGCCAGGTAAGCACAAGTCCCTTCTTCAAAGACCTGGATTATGGCACAGGCATTATGGTGTGCAGTTATTTTTTTTTTAAATTGTGTTTCTAGCTTTCATGGTTTTGAAATGTTGACCCAAATGTAACCAGCAAAAGGGTGTCTGCAGAAAATCCAAAGCCATAGCTCTGAGGAGTGAGGACTGTCTCATTCACACTTATTTTGAAATTCATCACTATGGCAGGCCCCACCAAGATCATGGCAGCAGAGGACCCTGTGTGTGTATCTGCATGCGTGCGTACGTTCTGTCCTTGCTTCCTCCATCCCACCATCATTCCTTGACAACAGAGATGGTAGATGGGAGCTGAGTCTTCGCTCTTCTGGGATATACCCCAGCCCACTTACATCAGAGAGCCATGGCCTAGGGACCCAGGAGGCTACAGCATGCCCAAAATGGAGTGATGGCAGGCTCCCATCAGGAGGCTATTTTGTGGGTGGCCCTACCACTATCACTTTAAGCAAGAGTGGAGCTATGGCAAAGGAACAGAACCACAAGAGGGCCTTACTGAAATGAGCCAGAGTGCCTGGATTGCCTTATCCTGGCCCAATTTTTACATAGCAGTATAAATAAGCCTAGCACAAAGTCCATCCTCTGCTATCCCAGTGCAGAGTGATGCAGAAGTTCCCTTAAGCCACAATTCCATCTGTGCCACCTTGTCGACAAGCATCACAGAGCTCAAAGGACAGAGGTCCTTGTGTTGGCCCTCAACGCTGAGTGAGTCTCATTTTTAGAGAAGGTTGTTAAAAGAATCCTGTTCTTTATAATTTGCAGATAGATCAATAACTTTAATTATTTCAGCATTAGATGTCACACAACAATTTGGTACTTTCCTTAATAAAATGTACCAGTTTTTTTAAGAGCATGTACTCATTTGGCCTTAATGCACATGCAGAACATCTTTCTCTTTTATCTTTCATTATTTGGGATTAAATGACATTACCAATGATGTGAAGCAGTGTACTGGATATTTATTTAAAGAAATACGACATGTTCAATCTCAAGGTAGAGAGGATGGTTGTTCTCTTTTGACAAGGGAAAAGTGAACATTTTATTGATGAACTACAAAGCAAAACTGAAAACCAAGTTAAGCACAGATTTACATGCAGAATACCCGTACCAACCAGGCTGTAGGGGACATCCAGTACAGAAGTTGATTTAATTAATCCTTTCGAAATTCTTTTTTTCTTCTGTGAAATCTTCTTGACATTTCTTTGTTCACTATATCCTAAAATATGACATCATAAATACCAGGAAGTCTCACTGCAACCCAGGCACTCGTGTACAGTACTTGTGATGTGCAAAAGTGAGGCATTCTGGAAATATATTTAGAGAGCCAGAAAGTACAAAATATAATTAAATAAATAATTATACCACCACCCACTGTTAATACCCCTCTTGTTGGTCATATATTACTGCAAGTGTTCCCTTTAACCTTAATAACTATTCATTTTAGGCAGATAATATTATGATGTACATATTTTTTGAAACCTTTAATGAATCCTTCCTATCTATTGCCTCCACCTTGTTCAAGTAAACACAATTCCTCCTCTCAAGAGTATTTTCAAACAACTATATATCTCTTTTCTTTCTAGACTGAGAGTTTCTATTTGCCCCAGTATTTCTAATGTTCGTATCCTCATCAACTTTCACCCCTTCTTCTGTTACATATTCCATGTCTGAAAATGTATCACTGCCTCTACAACACTTTTGTGCATGGATGCCAACTCCGCCACTACTCATATCCTCATTCTTACCTTTATCTCCTCTTGCCTGGATCTTGCAACTATTGAAATTTCCTGGACTTCATTCGACATTGTGGAGTTCTAGCAATATGTTCCAAGTAAAAAAGAAATGGTTCTGCCAGTTTCTTTGATACAATTTTATCTTATCCTTCTGTTGGGAACGTTTTTGTACAAACGACAAAAAAAAAGTTGTTTCTGAAAATTCAGTTAAAAATTGAGTTATTTTCCAACAACAATCATAGAATCATAGAAATGTACTGAGGGGAAGGGACCTCAAGAGGTCATCCAGTCCTCTTGCACTGAGGCATGACAAGATATATCTAGAACATCACTGGCAAGTGTTTGTCTAATGAACCTGGTCTTAAAAACCTCCAATGATGGGGATTTCATAACATCCCTTGAAAGTGTATTACAGTATTTAACTTCCCTTAAATTAGAAAGGTTTTCCTAATATCTAATCTAAATCGCCTTTGCTGCAGATTAAATGGACAGGAAAAACAAAAGGTCACAGTCCTATTTGTAACAGTCCTTAATGCAATTGAAGACTATTAGCAGGCCCCCCCACTCACCACCACCACCATCTTCTTTTCTCAAAACTAAACATACCCAGTTTTTTTAACTTTTCTTCAGAGGTAAGGTTTCTAAACCTCTTGTTTGTTTGTTTCTCTCTCGCTCTTCTGGACTCTATACAACTTGTCCTGATCTTTCCTAAAGTGTTTCCTCCAGACCTGGACAATTACATCTTAGGCCTAGTCTACACTAAGTCACTAAGTCAACAGGAGATATGTAATCTGTGTGATGCAGATTGCTATCTCCCATCAACTTACTTACTTTCACTTACCGCGGCATCTTCACTCTGCTGTGTTGGCAGGAAAAACTCTCCCTTCAATGCAACGTTTCTCTTGTTGGAGGGGTGGAGTTACTGTGTTGAAGGGAGAGCACTTCCTGGATCAATTGAGTGGGTATACACTGGCCATTCAATCAATCCTGCTGTGTTGATCCATTTCAGTCTAGACAAGGACTTACATAAGACATTCCTGTTACTACATCCCAAAATATTAGCCTTTTCTGCAACTTCATTACATGGTTGGCTTAAATTTCATTTGTGATCTACTACCATCTGCAGAACCTTTTCTACATTAGTAGCGCCTAGCCAATCATTCCCCATTTGGTATTTGTGCAGTTGTTTTTTTTTCTTTCCTAAATGAATACTTTGCATTTGTCTTGATTGAATTTCAGCTTGTTGAATTCTGGCCAATTCTCCTATTTTTCAAAGGTTATTTTGAATTCTAACCCTGTCCTCCAAAGTGCTTGCAACACTTCCCAGCTTGGTGCCATCAGCAAATTTTATAAGTACTCCCCACTCCATTATCAAAGTTATTAATGAAAATGTTGAATAGCACCAGACCCAGGACTGAGCTCTGTAGGACCCCAAAACATATGTCCTCCCAGTTTGACAACAAATTATTGATAATTACTCTTGGAGTACAGTCTTTCAACCACTTATGCACACACCTTATAGCAGGGCTTGACAAAGCCTGGATGCCAGGTCACCATAGTTACCAGGAATTGTACCATTGTGCCTAGTAACTCAGGGGCAAATGCCCCGCAGTGCCTTAAAAAAAGGCACTGGTGCCAACAGTTTCAATGGTTCTGCCCCCAATGCCAAAAGTACCCTGGGCCAAACTTTTCTTTTTCAGAGCCAGGGGGAACCTTAGTTTTCACACTGGCACTTAGCACACCTGCCTTATAGTGATTTCACTTAGATCGGATTTCCCTAATTTTCTTAGGAGAATGCCATGTGAGGCTGTGTCCAAAGTCTTATCAAAATAAAGATAAACCATGTCTACTGCTTCCCCCTTCTTCACTAAGTCAGTTATCCTGTCAATGAAGGAAATTATGTTCATTTGTTGTAATTTATTTTCACATATGCATGCTATTACTTATCACGTTATTCTCCTCTAGGTGCTTGCAAACTGATTGTCTGATAATTTGTTCCAGTATTTTTCCAGGTATTGAAATTAAACTGACAGGTCTAAAATTTCTTAGGTCTTCTTTGTTCCCACATTTAAAAATAGGTACTATTTTGCCCTTTTCCAGTCCTCAGGGACCTCTTCCATCCTCTATGAGTTCTTGAAAATAATCTTCCAAGATTGCTTCAGCAAATTTCTTAAGTACCATAGGGTGAAATTCATCAGGCCCTGCCAACATGAATATGTCTCATTTATCGGTTTATTCTGTAACCTGTTTTTCCCCTATTCTGGCTTCTTTCTTTCCCCTTTAGCCTCTGGTCACAATTAGCCATCATAGTGAAGACTAAAGTAAATTAGGCATTATACTCCTCTGCCATCTTGATGTTGTCCATTATTAACTCTCTTTCCCTGACAAGTACTGGACCCACACTTTCCTTTATCTTTCTCTAGCTCCTAAATATTTATAGAACCTCTTCTTTTTGCCCATTATGTCCTTTAAATAAACAATTTAACAATAAATTCCATGAATATATTAGAAATCTTCTCAAGAACTTCTTGGGTGATGCCTTTGTAAGAAAATGTGGAGCAGGAGAACTAAAATCACCAAACTAACATCTCAATTTCCTTGCAAAACAGTTCTTTGGGAAGATGAGGAATGTCATTACAATGGCATATGAACTTTCCCTCAAGAGTCATGGAGTCTACTGTTACATCATTAATTTTGTCACCATGGCTTCACAGTAAGAAAAAAAACCACATGCTGTATGAGTCACAAGTTCTAATATCTTCTTAAAAGTTATGACACTGTGACTGTGTTCTGGTTGTTAGCCTCTGTTACCCCAGCCAGTCTGAAAAAAACAGCTGGTGGTATGCTCTTCTCTGATCGTGGGCAATAGGCTGAAACGTGGAGACAAAAAATATTTCTTCTGTGATAAAGTATGAAAAATATGGTGACTCTTAAGAAGTCATAGCCATGAAAAAGTAATGGTTTTAACTATCATAAAGTGATGGTACATATTTATTGCCCCAGAAGAGATAGTATCCAGGAACACTCTAGAAAGCCACCTGTTTCAACTGGACAAAGAAAAATATTTCAATACATGTATTCTTATGTATGTCCACTGGGTAATTTTGTGAAACTCTAAAGTGAAGAACAATGAGGAATAGCAAAAATATTCCTTTATTGCAAGGCTTTTTATGGCTCAATATACAAAAAGAAAAATCTAAAAATTAAGTGCAAAAGATATCATTAGTGTTATTCTCACTTGCACCAATACAAATCCGAAGTATCTCCACTCAAGTCAATGGAGTTATATCAGTGAAAAAACTACTTACATGAGATGAGACTCAAGTCCACTATTGATAAACAAATGCTAGTTTTTCACCTACCCCATGAGATGGAGTTGCAATGCATAATACAAGTCAGGGACATATGTATATACTAGTTCAAACTGAATTATCCAAAGACCACCAAAAAAAGAAAAGTCTTTTGGATAAAAGCCTGGGTTTTAAGCTGACTCAAGGCCTTCTTTCAGATTCAGAAAAAGGGCAGGTTCCTTGGTCCATGGAGGGCCCCAATCCTCAGTGAGAATTGGAAGAATTTGGTCAGTTTAGACCTCATAAGACTGTGTTTATTCTGACCTGAAACTCTGATGAATCTGTAACCACAAAGATACCCAAAGGGAGCACAGTAGGATGCCTGGTGAGCTCATTAGCATGGCTGTAGGTACTTTTATTGTTTTTAATGTTTTGTCTATAATTCTTTTTACCTTAAAAATGCATGACAACTTACAACTATCAACAATTAATCGTACTGTTATCTATCTCTGAAGAGAAAACAAGCAAGTCAGTTTAAGCCAGTGGTGTCAAACTCATTTACTATGGGAGGCCAGATTTCACTTAAAGGTACTTCAAGTACATATTACAGATCGAAATACTAGGGTACTCGCACGGCATCATGGAACGCTGTATATGTGAGACTGTGCTCCATGAGACCACGTTCTCTCTCTCTCTCTCTCTGTTAGGGAGAGAGTGTGGTCCTGCAGACCACAGTCACAGGCCGGATGGAAGAAGTTTGCGGGCTGCATGTTTGACACCCTTGGTTTAAGTAGTCTCTCCTTGTTGGGAAAAACACAGTGAAGGCAGGGAACTGTTCAGCATGGAGATTCTACAGTCAGAAGGGAGAGAGATATGCATCGCCATCTAAGGAAGCAAAACAAACAAGGAGTCCTGTGAGACTTTTAAAGACTAACACATTTATTTATCTCATGAGCCTTCGTGAGAGAAAATGTGCAAACTCTTGGTGATTTGACTTGGCAAGCACTGTTGAAATGAGTGTCTGAGTTATCCAGCCTGCATCTTCCAGCAGGAGTCAGTATAAAATGAGAAATGTTTATAAGCAGCACGCAATACTGAAAATGACCTTAGTAGCATACAGTGGCATTCAAAAGTATCTTTCATCTTTTTTTAATTAAGTCCCTTTAGCAATTAAAAGATATATACATTCATTCCTGGAGGCTGACTTTGCCTCCCACGCAGTAAGGGTAATTAACCACTGGATTATCTTGCTGAGACATGGGACATATTTTTCATTACTGGAAGTCTTGAAAACAGGATTGGCTATCTTCCTAAAAACATGCCAACACTAAACCACAAACTACTGAGCCTGATGAAGGAACTACCAGCACAAAGTTAATCCTGACAGTCACAACGGTGTCTTTTTTAGCCTTAAAATCAAAATCAATTTCTGGGGGAAAATGTGAAGCTCAATCCTGTTTCCTTAAACTATGTCAGGAAGCCAGGCAGTACTCATTTTTGGACTGTTATCCTCTCAGCTCAAACAGGAGAGATGTATTCCTTTGGCTTAGGATTTTGATAGTACCAAAGTACTAAGGTCTAGAGGTGTTTTTGGTTTTTTTAATCTGATGCAATTCTGATATCAAAGAAAGTTCAAAAGAATATATATAGTATAATGTGAAAAAAAAAATCTTAAAAGTATAGGCTTGGCCCTAATTTCATAGTATTTACCACACAACAGTGCAGTTTCCACTACACAGAGCATGACATACATCTTTACAAATTGCAGAAATAAAAAATGCTGACTCATTTACTTCCCTTGAAAATGAATCATATTTTGTCAATCAAGTGGCAATATCAAAAGTGCAGTCCTCTGCTAACCAAAACCAAGTATGTACAAGCAGCAGTTGATGTGAGATTATGCAGTCCAGCTGTTTATAATTCTGACTCTCCCAAGCACTGACAACTGCCTTAAAAGAATAGTATACGCACCCTACTATGACATGCACTTTATTAGCTTCACTTGAACCTTCAAATGAGTTCTAATTCTTAGGCCAGTGTGTGCGGCACATCAGTGCCCATGGATTCACTTGTGCTGTTTAGAGGTCTTTTGGTAGAGGGGGGAAACAGTCATGGACTTTGGGCTAAGCTCCTCTATCATAACTCCCACTGCAATCAGATTTGCAGTACGTTACAAACTTGTAAATGGAAATTAATATTGACCCCATATAGAAGTCTCTCATCCCCACAATTTCATTCCTATGCTCCATTTTACTATGGTACAGATTCATGTTGTTCATGTAATTAAAATATCTTAGGTCATCAAAACCCCATTCGTGACGCTTCTATGACACCCGAATTACAAACACTGGCAATACTCATTAATTTCTCCCGCATCATTATATCTACTCTCTCTAAAAGGAAGTTTATGTGAAAGAATAGACATGCAGTAATAGACCATTACACTGAGATATCAAAGGCTATTAAACCTGCTTATTGGGAAAGCAGCCTTCACATATCACCACTAAACACTAACTCTGAAATGTAAAATAAAATAAAATAAAATAAAATAAAAAGGGAAAACACTCCAACTGAGTGGAACAAAAACAAAAAAAAAATCCCATCATATGGAATACGAACAGAACTATCCAAAGGAATAAGGAAGCAGTGCGAGGCCCTGGGAAATTCAACATTGATATTCCACTTTAAGCCTGCTACTGAGGCTGTTCTATACCTATTGTACTATCTCAACCAACACATATCTATGTACAGGATTACTTAATTCATGGTTTCCATTTTTGTTACTGCAATTTCACCCTCACAAATAACTAAGCCTGTGTCTTTGTGTCCAGAAGGAATTAGATGTCAGCCTAACTAGTAATATTTATACAATAAAAATAAAAGTACAGTTATTTGTATGTACAAAATCGTGCCTAGATAAAAGAGCATGGTGTTGGAAACTGGTTGAAAATCATGAGTAAAATCCTGACCCTGATCAAATCAATGGGCTTTTTGTCATTGACTTCAGTGTGGTCGGGATTCCCTCCACGGACTTCAAAATCCATGTTGACAAGTTCCAAAGGGGTAGCCATGTTAGTCTAGTTCAGTCAAACAAAGAAGGAGTCCTGTGGCACTTTTAAAGACTAACACATTTATTTATTACATGAGCTTTATTACATGAGAATATCGAAAGCTCATGTGATAACTAAATTCGTTAGTCTTTAAAAGTGCCACAGGACTCCTTGTTTGTTTTTCAAAATCCATGTAAGTGTACTTTTGTATTCAAACTGCACAATTATTTAGGGAAGTTTGAATTAGCTTCAATCAGGGCCAGATCAAGGTCAGGAGCGGGGGTGCCTGGGGCTGCCCACCCTTTTGCTCCCCCACAACCTCCCCATCGCCATGGTGTTCTGCCTTGGGGAGGAGCTTCCAGCCCCCATGCCTGGGGGTGGTGTCAGGAGCTCCGGGGCCCCAACTGGTACAGCGGAGGGGGTTTTGGGGGGAGGGAGGGCGCAGCCAGGCAGTGCTGCTGCAGGAGGATTGGAGGGGCTGTAGCCAACACTGCTGCAGAGGGAAGGGTAGCAGGGAGGGGCTGTGGGCCCATGCTGCTGTGGGATGCTGTGGGAGAAGGGACGCAGGCTGGCACTGTTCAGGGGCTGCAGAGAGACCCCATGGGCTGGTGCTGCTGCGGCGGGTGAGCCAGAGACCACTGTCTGCTGCACTCCTGCCACACCCCTGGGCTGCTGCCTGGGGGCTGGGCAGACAGGGAGCAGTGGCAGCCAATCACACGCAGGCCAGGGCTGGAATTTTGGAGGGCGCAAAGCCCCTGTTTAGGCCAGGGCCAGGGGCTGCAGCCCCTACAGCCCCTGCCTTAATCTGGCCTTGGCTTCAATCTATAGTTACGTTGATTTGCACTGGAAAACCTGTTGCAGAGAAGGAACAGTGATTCATCATGACTACAATCTACCCCTCCAGCCTACCCCCAACTCCAAGGGGGCCTTCAGGTAGCTAAGGATACTCAGAAAACAGGCAGTACTGGCCAGGAAGAGCACTAAGCTGGACAGCTGCGGAGGTCCTGATTCAGTGCATTTGTACTGCAGCATCACCTGATGGGACCCTCAGTGGAAAATACAGTTTCTTTTCCCAGCAGACACACTAAATAGGGCAGATGACGGAATCACCACTTGTCATCCATTAGGTGAGCACCCATTCCTCTTCAGATTAGGCCAGTGAGATAGATAAGCCTGCTTTAGAGATTCTGGTTTTCATCACGGCATTGCTAAAGAGGCAGAATTAGGACTGTTTGGCTGTTGTAATGATAAATTATCCTTAATGTCTATGTTTCGGTTTATCTGAATTTCAGGAATTCTAATTTTCCTTTTTTTAAAAAAAATTTTTTTTTACACTAATTACAGTTAGAGTTGGTAAAAACAATCATCCCAAAAGCATTCAACAAAACGTTCAAAATTTTGAACATGGTCTAATTCAAAGTGTTGAAATGGAATCATTTATCATGTTCACTACAGTTTTCACTATTTACAAATAATTATCAAAAACACTGACAATTTTCATTTACCAATAATCATTTTGATGTTTTTGATATCTCCTTTTAAAATGAAGGCTAAAAAAAGGGACCAAGTTTTCACAATTATTAAAAAATTTGAACAAGGTTAACAAATTTTGGTGTGAATTATATTTTCAATGAAAAAAATTAGTTCCCGAAATTTCAGACAAGTTTAGCTACAAAGCTGTTGTAAAGTTTTGACCCTTTATGACACTATCAACCTTTAACTCTGGTTCATAATTTTTTTCTGTGATATTTTAAAGGGCTCTAATCCCCTCCTTGGTTAGTGTATTTTTTAATACCATTCAACATTCTAAGCTTTGCCCTACATTTTTTTAACAAGACTTTTGCCACAATATACCCTTCTGTGCTAAAACTCTAGAAGTGGGGACAGGAGAACCAAGAAAATTCTGCAACCGTCACTTAGCAAATGTTTCATGATAACTTCTATAACGGATATAGGATTTGATGGGTTACAGAAGAGACAAAAGATAGGCTATGTCTACACTTGAAAAGTTAGGTCGACTTTATGTGGACCTTAACAAAAGTCGACAACTTTTCAAGTGCAGACGTTTCCCCTTTTTGACCTTATTAAGTCGACTTAATAAAATCCACCAAGGCGCTAATCCCTGTCTCCACTGGTTTATGTCAATTTAATAAAGTCAATTTAAGCGCTAGTTCGAATTAAAATGAGGTGTTATTAATTCAAACTAACTTTTCTTTAATTCGACTTAAGGAGCGTCTTAAGGAAACCCCAGTGTAGATGCGGAGTATTTTAAGTCGACTTAAGCCTCCTTAAATTGACTGAATTTGTAAGTGTAGACGCACCCATATAGACTTCAAATTCGCTATATCCAGGGTACAACAAGTGATGAGAGTTCCAAATGCACAAAAAAGAGCTGACCTTCCATGGTACTGCCTGGCCCGATCTTAGAAGTCATATGGCACTGATTATCTATGGGTATGTCTGCATTATAACTGGGAGCACAGTTCTCAGCTCACACATACAGACACACACTAGCTCTACTTTAGAATATGAAAAATAACCATATGGCAGAGTGACACTTCCGGCTAGGCACACAAGTAGAGCCCTGCACGGACACATATGTGGATCCGCATCCAATCTGCATCCACAAGAAATGGTATGTGGATATATAATGTGGATATCTGTGGATTTGCAGGGCTCTACTAACCTGTAGAGCCCGGCACGGATACAAATATGTGGATCTGCATCCACAAGAAATGATGTAATGCAAATAACTCACAGATTTGCTGGGCTCTACACCAGGCCTCAACAAATATCCCTCATTCCTAGGGACCAGTCCAAAAACTGAGGCACCACGATTGTAGGGGTATGCGGGTAAAATCATCTCTATTGCTGCTCATTCATAAACTATGTCAATTATAATTCATAAACCATGTTAATTGTAAAGCGTGTTAATTGATCCATTCATAAATTGCTTCAACCGCCGCTTTCGCTCCTGGCTGAAAAAGCCGCTTCTTTTAAAAAGCTGTCATAGCAAAGTTCTCTATCTATATATTCTTCAACACGTCTGACGAAGTGGGATTTTCTCCCATGAAATCTCATGTGATAAATAAATCTGTTGGTCTTTAAAAGTGCCGCAGGACTCTGTTTGTTTATCTATTACTTGTGTTTTCTTTTAGACTTGTGTTTCTAATAGAAATGTTTGCCTGCTTAAAGTCTTTTTGAGATTGTATCTTTTGTATCTATTTTTGTATCTGTTTTTCGGAATCCCTTTTAGTATACATTGTAACAAACTCCATATTGTAACAAACTCCATGTTATAACTGTAAAACTCCATCTTGATTAATAGGTGTAATTGTAAATTCATTTAGATGTGTGAATGAAGGGTGTGCATGTGATAAATTCAGTCCCAAACACCAGGTGTGACCCAGGTGTATACATGATGGGATCAGTCTCAAATACCAGCCTGTCCTGATGAAGTACCATCTGTGTGTGTGTGTGTGTGTGTGTGTGTGTGTGTGTGTGTGTGTGTGTGTGTGTGTGTGTGAGAGAGAGAGAGAAAATTTTTGTTTCTTGTAATAAATGTGGCGTATTGCCTTTTCCCCCTTGAAAAGATCCTGGGTGCTCTTTTTGCATAACACTAGATGTGAAGCAGTGAAGGGACCTGCTGCCGCCGTCACTTCTTCCTGCAGTGGTGCAGAGCGCGCAATGCCCCCTGCTGCAGAGAAACCACTGCAGCCACCGACACTTTTGGGGGTGGTGCACAAAAGACCCCCCGCCGCTGAGAAAAGCTGCTGCTGGTGGTGCTTTCAACAGCAGGTGGGAAGGGGTTCAGACTGTGGCTCTCTTTTCAGGTGTTCCCACTCCCCTCCCCCCCAGCTGCCTGGGGCGCTATGGTGACTTGACACCCAGGATTCATCAAGCCCTGCTCTACCCCCAAGTACGTACCAAGGTGGCCCTGCCAGGTTTGTACTCAGGCAGCTTGCCTAACCTCCCTCTCATGCTATCCCCAGCTACACTACTATTTTTAGCATGCCAGGTTGAGTGCAGCAAGCATGTTGCTTGAGAAGCAACATGGGGAAGCGTGTTACCACCTGCATGTTAACATACCTTATCACAGATCAGCAACCCTAGGCACACTTGCCAAGAATGGCACATGAGCCGATTTAGAGCGGCATGCAATGCCCTCTGTGGTGCAGTGCTGCAGACCACACAAGGCCCCCTGCTGCCAAGAGCGGGGGGGGGGACAGCGTGGAGATGCCACCGAGAGCAGCGAAGGTGCACAGCAGCCGAGAGAATTGCCTCTCAGTGGCACCTCTGCACAGCCTCCACCCCTACCAGCAGCACGGCTGTTGTGGGCTGGGGGTGGTCAGCGGAGGTGCATGGCCCCCAACCCCCGAAAGCAGCACCGTTCTCAGCAGCTCCTCCGCTCACCATCCCCTGCCTATGAGAGTGACACTGCTTTGAGAGGCAGGGAACTGAGAAAACATTCCGCCAGGAGCATACTCGGCAGTGCCTCATCCTACTGTCCCACCCTCACCCCCGCTACGGAGGGTCAGGGAGGAGGGACTGGCATGGCCGACCCCTTTATGTCTTTGAGGCAGAGCACATGGAGTACAAGGCAGTACCTGAAGGAGCAACCTCAGCTTCTGACAAACATTCACTTGAACCTCTAACAGGTCCCCAGGACAGCATGTGTAGAACATATGCTCCCTGATCCAACTTCTCTCAAGAGGGCTGATCTTGCAAAGATCCCAAGCAGAGAGGAGCCTATTACAAAGGGGGCAACTCTCTCAGTGCTCCCTTTTTAGCTCCATTTTACTCTCCTTTGCTCCCTTCTACATCTACATCTGCAAGCAGAAGGGTGGAAATGACCATTGATCAGAGCCTGATCCAGCAATCATTTAAGTTAATGGAGATATTTCTATTATATTCAGTGGGCACTGGATCAGGCCCACAAAGAGAGAGTGTTTCAGAACATCAGAATATTGCTCAGGAAATGGCAACAAAATTTAAATACTGGAGGCACAACCACAGCAAAATTTTCTGATTACAAAAAGAGAGAAAGTACAAGAAGATATGTTCTTTAAGGGAGCCAAGATTTTAATATTTTTTTCCTAACATGTGCCAAACAAAGCAGAAGAAACAGAAGAACTTGGCAACATTCAAAAAGCCAGTTTGTGGAGAAAGGAACTGAATATATTAAGCCAAACTCCATGTGGTTTAGAAAACAGAAAACTTTTGTGCTGCAGGACTTCCAGTCAGCCAACGTTTTCCCAGAAGTACAAATGGATATTAGCCAAAAAGAGTATATTTATCAAGAAACATCAGAAGATGATGAATAAAATAACCCCAGTTAAACAATTTATCAAGCGTCATGGTGGATTCTTTATCACTGTGAATTTTTAAATCAAGATTGGATGTTTTTCTAAAAGAAATGCTCTATGAATTGTTTTGGGAAAGTGTGTCCCATCTTATAGAAGAGATGATCACAGTGGTCCCTTCAGTGACTAGATGATCACAGTGGTCCCTTCAGGCCTTAGAATCTATGACCACCACAGGTTTATATCAGAACTCAAAATCAGAAAAATATACCACTGTATTTGACAAATATGTTGTAATGTCATGTATGTTATGTGTGTTAGGATATGTCTACACTTACAAAGTTAAGTCAACTTTGTTTAATCGACTTAACAAGGTCAACTTTAAGTCAACAACAAATTGACTACACTTTAAGTCGACTTTGTTAAGTTGACTTAACAGCAGAGAAAGCTGTTATATTGGTTTTAAATCAACTTAATAAAGTCGATTTAGCGTTAATCCCCATCTACACTGGCCTTAAGTCGATTTAAGGAGTCAATTTAAGACTTAAGTCGACCTAAAAGGAGGTGTTATTAAGTTGACTTAAGCTTTCCTTAAGTCGATTTAAGGAAATGCTTAAGTCGACTTAAGAAAAGCCCAGTGTGGACGGGGCTTTGTTTAGGTCAACTTAAGCATCCTTCAGTTGACCTAACTTGCCAGTGTAGATGCACCCTTAGAGAGGAAACATAGACAACTGTTAAAGCATGAGATTAGAAGTCAGGAAAACTCAGTTCCATTCTTGGCTCTGCCACACACTAGCTGCATGACACTTATAAGAACACTGGCAATTCATACTTGGAATATTGCTTATATTCATACAGGACATTTTGCCTTTTGTGTGATGGAACTCCTGCATTTATGGTAGTCACTCATTTTAGCTTCTACATTTCCCATATCACTATACACTGGGCTGAACCAGAGACAACATGCAGAACTAAGATCAGTATTTTATTATATTTTATAGAAACACACTGAAATAAGATGAGCATGGTTTGAGGACATGCCCACTTAGTCTAATGCTCTGTATCCCTCCATTGCTCGCAAGGTCACCTAGAAATTGATGAGCTTGCTACAGCCTTAGTTAAGCGAGATGGGTCTTTTCATTCAGGCAGCAGTCTCTCATGCATCAAGATCCAAAGATTACAGGTTTAGTCCCTGCTATAGATAACTTGATGATATTATATATGGAAATATTTGCATGTTTAAGGCAAGCAGCCTTAACTAATAGAGCATGTATGTCAGACTGTACTTCCCACAACTGCATACACATGGCTGGAGGCCAAGGGACTAGAACAACATCACGAGGCAAAGTACTCACTCTTAAGATTATTCAATTTGTTCCTGTAATTGGCATGATGTGGGTTTCTTCCCCAGAAACATATGATTATGACCATCCTGCAACACAGTAGACAGGTCATTGACTAGTCAGGGATCTGCTGCTACTTTTTTGTCTTCTCATACCCATGAGAGGTATGACATAAAGGGTCATTCCAAGAATTGTGAAAAATAGCTTGGTTGGTTGTTTTTTTTAAAAAAATGAGCACTTTGTGAGTCATTCAGATACATGAATCAATACATCATTAGGTAGGAAAGCATTATTATCCACACTACCTATGGGCAACTGAGACAGAGAAAGACTAAATAAATTGTCCATGATAACACAGAATATTTGTCACAGAACCAGCAGCAAACCCAGATCTTTCAAGCCCCACCCTAATACCTTGACCAACTGAGAGACCGTCCTTCCGAGACCATCCCAGGGAGAAGTTCAAAAGGAGATGACATTTCCTGGGACCTCAAACAAGGAACAGCCAAGCCACATTACCAGTGTGAAGTGGCCATTTCTACCATTATGTCTCTAGAACGGGAGGCAAATTTGTCAAGGCTTAAGATTTGTTCCTCTCAACCATCTTTCATACCATCTCTTATACTTCAAATAACCATTTACAGCTTATCAGGTACCCTCCAATTCTTGTTTCAAAAAGTGAATGAAGACCAATCTGTTCTCTGAGGCATGCTACCCTGCACTGTTTGTTCTGGCTCATGCTTTAACAATAGTGGTTCTCAACCTTTTTTCCGTCACGATACACCTGACAGATGGTGTTCCCCTGTGTGATACACTACAATCTGCTGTTGGCGGTGGTGCTTGGGCTGGGAGCACTTGGGAGGCTGTGTCCCTCTGGAGGATGTAGCACTCCGGGACCTGGGTACAGGGCCGTCCCTGGGGGGACGAACAGGGCGATTGCCCCAGGCCCTGCGGTTACACGGGCCCTGCACTTTCCCGCTCCCAGCAGGGCAGTGCGGGGCCTGCCCCGCAGCCCCCCCATGGCCACACTCTTCCCTGCTCCCCACTGAAGGCAGCGGGGCGAGCAGGGAGCATTAAGCCTGGCCCCTGGGCTAGCCCTCCCCGCCCCCGGGGCGGAGGAGGCAGGCCAGGGGCGGGGCAGGTGGCTGGGATCCGCTTCTGGGCTGGCCTGCCCCATGCGGCCAGCCCTCGCCAGCAGGCTGCCCTTGGCCGGAACCAGCTCCTGGCGGCGGCCTCGGGTCCCCGGCTGGGGCACTGGCCACAGCAGCCTGGGGTCCTGGCTGCAGCTGGCTCCCCCCATCGGCAGTTCCCCTTTCCAGGGCCAGAGCCGGCGGCCTCAGCCTTCCCGCCTATGCTGGCTCCCGGGGGGGCGGGGGGGGAGAGGTGGAGCGGCCCGACTCCCCTCCAGCATGGGGAGCGGGCGGGGCCCCACCTAAGCCAGTTGGCCCTGGGCCCTGCTCCCCCCATGGGACAGCACTACCTGGGTGGGGGCAGAGTCAAGCCAGCATAGGCTGGTGCCCTGGTGGTCTGCCTTGATGGGGTCAGGTTTATTTTTGTGGGGCTGCTGCCTGTGTTGTGCAGCAGGAGTTGGCTGTTGAGGACAGCAGAGAGCAGCAGGCAGCAGTAGCCCCAAGCTGGCTCCAAGCTGAGCTGCCAATTTTCCGTGACACACGGCCCAGCTCTTCGTGACACACCTTGTGCCCCAACACAGTGGTTGAGAACCACTGTTTTAAGAATAAACCAATCCTTTGGAGGCACAGATAGTTATTTGTTCAACATATTCTGCACACTATATAATACGGTGTGCTATAGGCTGGAGGTACCAGTCACAGTTCCATAGTGCAGGCTGGATTAATTTTGTACTGAAATAATAAATTAAAACAACTATCCTTTTATTAATTTTCTCCAATAAGTAACTAATAAAAAATGAAAGCAAAATAAAGTTCTATTAGTGTTTCCTAAATGAAAAAGATGGCAGGAGTTTCCTATTCAACTTTTGGAAAGACAAAAAACAGAATATTGATTTTCAAGAGGAAAAAAATTTAACATTTACAATGAGATGCTAAAAATTCTTTGGACCTTACTTGCACTGAAATTATCATAGATTTTCTTTTGTTTATTTCCTTGACAATTCCTATACAAAAATTGATAAAGGACATATGGATGACTTCTTGAGGTTAACAAAGACAAGACCAAGTACACCTAAAGCCAAATAAAGTAGGTCTAACAAAGTGGGAGGGGGAAAGAAAAAACTGTTGCTAGGTGGCAGTGCACCGTAAGCAAAGAACATTGAAGATCATAGATTCTTGTGAAGTTTGTTACTTACTAAGATGTGTGTTACTGGTTCCCGTAATGTTATTCTCCACACCTGGACGAAAAACACAAATCTAGATATACATTGGGCGCAGATCTTTTATAGACGAGGCTCAGAAGCAGCGCTAAAAAACTATTTATGAGACAGACTATTATGCAATATCCCCAGGAGAATAACTCCACAGTCTTTTGTAGTTGCTTGAAAACTGAAAACCCAGTGAACTGAATACTATAACAGCTTGAAAAGATCAGAGATTTGCTTACTGCATTTCATCCAACCTTTGCTGAACTCTAACAGAAAAAGAATACAGAGAAATAAATTTTAACCACAATTTATCACTTTTTAACATAATAATGAATCCAAAATGGTATAAAACATAATAAATGCATTGCTTAAAACTAAAACAATAAATTATTTCATATTTATTTAAGTGATTGAAAAATTCCTCTTCCCTGATTAAAATAGAGTTAATTAGTTCTAATAATTTTAGGATTGAGATGGCTAAGAGAATAAGAAGTGTGCATGATGAAACTAACACACAGGTCATCAAAATGTCTATGCATTCAGTGCTCTTGCAATAAATAGCATACAAAGCAAGTTGTTAGGAGAAAGAGGTCAGAGACCAGAGGATAGACTTCCCAGTTCCCTTCTAACTGTCCTGCCTGATGTTTTCTCAAACAGAAAGCTACCGTAACATATTGTCTAAATTAGCAGAGAGGTTAAAAAAAGACAGGCTGCTGACATCTCGTGAACTACAGTTCACTTGGTAAGAAAGTTGTTAATAGGATCACAGCTTGTCACAAAGAACGATAGATTTAATCTTTGTCTTCAGAACATCCTATCTTTTCAGAAATATCTGTCTGGATTGGGGAGGGTGATCTCTTGGAGAATGATTTTAGATAAATTTCAGTTGGGGAGGATGGTTTTGGCAGGAGTCTTAACTAATGAAAAGAGATAAAAAGTTGAACACAAACAGTCAAGTTCTAACTAAGGGGGTTAGAAAGAAATGTCCCTTAAGGCAAATATATTCCATAATTACCCACTTTAGGGTTCTCTGAAGCACCACTTCTGGCTATCACCAGAAACAGGATGCTGGACTGAAAGGACTATTGATCTACTCCAGTATGGTAATTCTTATATTGCCATGTGATTACGTTCATGTGAATTACATTTTTCCATTCATCTCAAAAAGTATTAACTCTGAAGCCTACTGCTGTCTATTAAAATGTCAACTTTCTTAACTACTTCACAGCTGATCATTTTAGCAAATACATACATCTACCGTTCTTATCCATCATAATATTTCAGGATATCATGGTAGTTAGCATGATCTTATCATATTTGCAGCATCACACTCTTAGGTAAGAAATGTTCCTTGTCTCAAAGATTTTAAAGTTTACATCATTAAAGGCCAGATTCTTTTCACTTTATTTAGGACAGTAATTCCAATGGGCTTCAATTTAACTATGCCATGAGTGAGGCAAACAAGCTGTCCAATCTCTTACTCTGATAATTTATCTTCAGTCAGAGAGGAAGAGTTTGAGAAGAAAGAATTAGAAAGCCAATGATGATCCAACAATTTTATGAATATGGGAAGAATTGTCACAATAAGCTGGGAAGTGCTGTCAGGTCTTTTCATGTTAGAAATCTTTCTGAATAGAGGAAAATGGAGAAAGAGAAGAGAGCACTCCATGAAGATTAAACCATTCCTTCCTCAGCAAACTCTCCAGTCCCTCCAGAGCAGCCTTTTTTCCTTATGCAACAGGAGACAGATCTTTTCATTGCACGCAGGGGGTAGTGAGCATTAATGAGCATTAATTTGAAGTTTAATTCAAAATTATAGTTACTGAGATTGAGAAAAAAAAACCTTTGTTCTTGTTTGTTTCTTCACCATCCCTGATGTTAAGCCTTAGCAAAGACTATTAGAAATTGGCTTTCCCTTTGTATTATGAATTATTATTATTATTGCCAGCATTCAAAAGATAAACATTTATTAAAAGGTAAACATCTCTTCCTTCCTTTGCAATCCTCAAATAATGGATGAGTCAATAGTGTGCCTGTATCGCCAAGAAGGCTAACAGCATATTGGGTGGCATGAGTAAGAGCACTGCCAGCTGATCAAGGGAAGTGATTATTCCCCTCTATTCCGCACTGGTGAGGCCATATTTGGAGTATTGTGTCTAGTTTTGGGTCCCCCTCTACAGAAAAGATGTGGACAAATTGGAAAGAGTTCGGAGGAGAGTAACAAAAATGATTAGGGGACTGGAGCACATGACTTACGAGGAGAGGCTTGTTTAGTCTGCAGAAGAGAAGAAAGAGGTGGGTATTGACAGCAGCCTTTAACTACCTGAAAAGGGGTTTTAGAGAGGATGGAGCTAGGCTGTTCTCGGTAGTACTGGATGACAGAACTAGGAGCTATGGTCTCAAGTTGCAGTGAGGGAGGTCTAGGTTGGATATTAGGAAAAACCTTTTCACTAGGAGGGTGATGAAGCACTGGAATGGGTTACCTAGGGAGGTGGTGGAATCTCCATCCTTAGAGGTTTTTAAGGTGTAGCTTGACAAAGCCCTGGCTGGGATGATTTAGCTGGGGTTTATCTTGCTTTGAGCAGCAGGGGTGTAGACAGTCCCCATTTTCTGTCTGGGCCCCTGAATAGCAATTGGAGCTCTCATGAGGAAAAAGGAGAGAGAGAGGTGGCAAGATCAGGTCTGCCCACCACAGCACCTGAAGTCCACACCGCTGCCGGGTACTGCGGTGGAGGGGCCTGATCTCCAGTTGGGTGGCCCTGGCCCACCCAGGGCTATGTCCTTGTTGAGCAGGGGGTTAGACTAGAAGATGACATCCTGAGGTCCCTTCCAACCCTGATCTTATATAATTATATTTAAGTAATTTAACAGAGAAGCTGCATTTACCTCATCCTGAAATCTGATTACAAGTAATGCATGCCTATGACACTATAGAAATTTAAGCAAAACAATGAAATCCAATAAGACGAATATCTTGCATACTAATTTTGGGGTTTTTTTTATAAGCCACTCCATATAATGGGCCCAATTCAGCAAGCCATGCCTAACCAGCAAAGCACTTAAGTTCCATGAACTTTTATAGTACTTGAATTAAGCTTGTGCTTAGTCTGAACTGGGGCCTGCACTCCCTCAGCTTGTAACAAAACCACAGCTTCACATGAAGGTGTAAGGGAAACTGCGGAAGACCATTGTACGGTATAGAGAGTGGCACTCCCCCTGCCCACTCGACCGAAGAGTGCCCTGTCCCTGAACCCAGTGCCTGCAAGCATGCTAAGTTCACCAGTTTACTGCCTTGCTTGTGCACTGATCACCTGAAGACATGCACATTTATTTGTTTACCGGCATGTCTATCTTGTGACCTCCACATGGTATGCAGTGTCAGCAGAGCCTATGTGCTTGCACATGTGTAGCCTATAGTTACTAGTAGCCCCCACCCCCAATTAACCCTATATAATTGTGGGGAAGTCCAATGCATGGTGGACTTCACTGATGGACTGAGAAGCTGCAGCCAGTGCCTCGGAAGCAGACTCCCAGGAGCCCATCCGCTACTGTATCGGGGTCCCCTGTAGCAGAAGGGACGTAAGCATTCTACCCTTATAATAAAGTAATCTTTTATTCTATCTATCACTTGTTGTCACTGCCTAATCCAGATCCTGTAAACAGCACCCCTAGCGCTACAGAAGGTGACCTCTGCAACATCTCCTTATGAGAGTTATAGAGATTAAAGAAAATCCTCTAAATCATTAGGATATTTTAACTCCTGTTCTGTGCTCTGAACTGCAATAGCAATGGTCAATTAAGACACTTATTAAAATATGAACTATTTTTCAGTCATTCAATTCAATAAGGCTTCACTGGCATGCCAAGCTATACAAGTGTTACCAAAGGGCAAGGGCTGGTCTTCATCTACCAGTATAAATATATTAGTTAGATGTGGGACTTTTTTTTGTGATGGTACTCAGAGGTACTGAGTACCGGCACCTTTTTTTCACAGCGATGCAGTCTCAGCTCCTGCCTTCGCCGCCAGCGGCCCTAGGTCCCTATCTGAGTATCAGCACTTTTTTCTTACAAATAAAGCATTGCTTAGATGTATAATTTTTTTCTGACACATATTGGTAAAAGCCCTAGTGTAGACTCAGTTATACAGGTGTCTTATACCAGTATAGCATATAAGCATTTTTGTACTTGCACAATTACGTCTACATTAGAGTGGTTTTGCCTCTTCAACAATATCAATATAGTTAAAGCAGCAAAATTTGCTACCATAGACAAGGCTAATCCACCCAGGATAGGGCTACGCACTGCGTTTGAGGTTTGATCCTGTGTCCATATATCAGCAGCATCCATTCCTGATCCAGTGGCAAGTTGCTGTATAGTGTGACACCACCTTTGCCATGACTCTTTACTCTCAGTGTGGCACAGTTTCTACTCATCACATTTGGATACCAACAAAGCCCTTTATTTTTGCTTTTGTTTTGCACATTTTACTGTAGCAAGGTAGTCTGCTGGTATGAAAGCTCTATAGTCAGTATGTAATATATACTATAGTATATTATAGTCAGATGGTGTTTTGATTTGTTCTTTCCAGTTTCAGGTATATTGACGTTTAGACACTGGTCTAAATATTGGAGAATTCAGTCCACATAGAATGAGTTAAACAAACAGTAATTTGGTTTGCTGGGCACGGAGGTGGGTTTGCTGAGCATGGTAGTGGGTTTGCCAGGTCTCATTTATTATGAAATTCTATTGTAGCACAACAGCCATACAATTCTGCTCCAGGAACTAAGCTGTCACTTTAAAAAAAAAAAAATAGACGTCTGTAGGCCACACAGTTGTGAATATAACTTCAGAATACATTCTTTACTGTTATTATGCCTGCAATTCATGTAAATTTTATGGGCAGAGCTTTTGCATTCGGAGCCAAGAAAGCCTGGTGTGGGGAAGAAGGGAAAGACACGATGGGACAATACTTCCAAACAACTATTCATGTATCACACAACTGTTCTCATCATTTTCTCGAAGCAGCATGTGCAGAAATATGACCATACACAGTCTCTGAAGTCACCAGTCCTCTAGCTGGAAGAAACTGAAACTAACATAATGAGAGAAACTAACAAAAAACACAGAGATCCCTGCAACTTATCTTCTGTTTCAATCTTATATCAGCACTCTGTAAATAAAGAGGGAAAGAACAGGTGAATGCCAATAGTTTAAGTTTAACCAAACAGGCATCTGATTGCAGCATGACACGCAACTTCACTGGGGAGTGACAGGTCATGAAAATCTTCATTGTGATCCATTAAACTCAGATTCTCGTTAGCGTATTGATGAAATCTAAGTACTATACCTAATCACGGAACTTTCCATGCAAACATTCTACAGTCCTGACCCTGTATACGTTATATACCCACTGACTCCACAGTGGGTATACAAGAAATCAGCCCTCTTGATTTATCAATTCAGCACACTCTTGCATGTATCTGCATGTTGAACAAATACTTCAGATAGAAATTACATGTCTAAGGCTTCTCCCAGATCTGCCACATTCACTGGGTATATTCAGTTCTCAAAAATGGGCCAAGTTTCAAACTTTTCTTTCACATCAGTGCACAGACCCTGTAGACAATGTACCCAAGGAAGAACTAGTAACATATGTTTTTCATCAGTACAATGGGTGATCTCTGTTCACGTAACTCAGAGCGTTGTTGAATAGGAAAAAGATTCAGGGTACAGGCCCCAACCCCCATGCTCAGGACTGCATTAACAAGCCTCAGTGCCCCCCCAGGCTGCCCTCCACAACCACTGCCCCACAGCATGGCAGCCTGTGGGTGGGCCATCACTGGGCAGGGCCCTGGGGCCTGAATGCGCTCCCGCCCAGGCTCTGCTTCAGCCACTCTTTCCCCAGGGGTGCAGCTGGCTGGCACGCAGCGCAGCCCCTGGTGAAGTACCCAAGGGCCACAGGAAGGCTGTGTGGAGACCACGCCGTGCACCAGCCAGCCTCACCCCCTGGGCGGAGTGAACGGGCACCGGCCCACCTCACCCCTGGGAGCAGACTAGCCAGCCCAAGGGTAGAACCACAGAGCCCGGCCTCTGGCCCCAGGGACCTGCCCTTCCAGCACCAGCAGGACAAGAGCACTGTCCCAAGCCCCGCCGATGCTGAGTGGGGTGGGGGTGGAGGGGATCAGATAACTGTTTTAAGGGCTGGAGCCTGGGGTCCCCCTTTAGGCTGGGGCCCAGAGCTTCAGCCTCTATAACCCCTGCGATAATCCGGCCCTGCCCACTCCCGGCCTCTCCTGGCATCCAAACCCTCCCTTGCTATTTCCCCCTTTTTGGGCACTTTTAAAAAGGACTTCCAAAACTTTAACTTCTTTGCAAGTCATTTTTAAAGTGTCCACCCAGCCAGGTCAACGTCTTTCTGATCAGCTTCAAAACAACCTGAAGTCAAAAATTTCCAAAGGAGTAGCTGTGTTAGTCTAATTCAGCAAAGCAAACAATGAGCCTAGTGAGACAACAGAGTCCTGTGGCACTTTTAAAGACTAACAGATTTATTTATCACATGAGCTTTCGTGGGAGAAAATCTCACTTCTTCAAGCATCTGACAAAGTGGGATTTTCTCCCATGAAAGCTCATGCGATAAATCTGTTAATCTTTAAAAGTGCCACAGTCAACAAAGATTCCACTATAGACAGAACAGAAAGCAGAGCTAAACTGGAGCCTGGGGAATGGTGGGATTTGCTTATAAGGGAAAAATGTTTAGTAGGCTGGGGGGGTGGGAGGGAGACCCCTCTTAATGGCTTCTTTTCCCTCTTCTTCTGATATTTACAACAGCGGATTGAGGACTGGAGCTGGAGACAAGCAGAGCTTGGAGTCGGCTGCCTTGGGGACTGCTCTGCTTCCTCCTCTCCCAATCCAGTCTCCAGTCATTCTCCTCGGACTAAGTTCCCTTCCCCAGCTGCCTTGTGTCACTTATTTTCATTACACTCAGCGTCCTGATGCTTGTTACTCATTGTGTATTTAAAACCCCCAAACCTCTGGCACTAAGAATAGGATGCGACGGGCTCGGGGCCCTCCAAAGGCTGCCCACAGTAGGAACTGAGTGGAGAACCTACAAATGTGACCATGGCTGGTTACAGCAGCTCAGCACTGACGGGCTGGTTTCAGCTCCCGGCCAGGGGGGCGGAGTAAATTGCAACACAGCTCACACCTAATCTAAGGGAAGCCAGGCAAGGGCCAGGCAGCTGCGATGTAGCCAGTCTTTTCTACTCTCGGAGGGAGCAACAGCTACCAAAAGTGGCCGGGGAAATGTGGACGTCTACCCCCACCTCCCCCCAGAAAGCTAGCAGGGAAAACAACGCCTCCGGGCTTTTATTCCTCCCCGCCCCGCCCTTACCTTCTCCTCCCGCTGCAGGCACACGCCGCCCAGAGGAGCAGAGCCGTGGCCAGGGCTAGGCCATACAAGGTGTAGAGCTGCAGCAGCTCCCCAGGGCCCATGGTCGGGGCGCGCGAGTTTCCTCCTTCCCCTGCCGCGGCTGCAGAGGCTGCTTCGAGCATCGGAGAGGAAAGTTCGTGTCTGTTGCAGATCCCTGCCCCAACAGCTCCCTTGCCGAGCTCGACCCTCCCCCGACCCGCTCCAGGGCGAGGGCTGGGTTTGGCATCGGCGTCGCTGAACTTTGGCTACTCACTGTGAGCCGCCCTCGCCTTCCCTCCCGCCGGGATTTTTCCGGCTCCCGTGCAGAGGCGAGGCAGACACAGACCCCTGCGGGGGAGGGAGAGCGCGGCATAAACCCCCCTCCCACCCGGCGCAGTTACGTGTTGTGTCAGGCTCGCGGCTGGCGAGGGAGTCGGAGGGGAGAGAGGAGAGGGGTGAAAAGTACCTTCTTGGGAAGTTCGGGCGACGGCTCCGGGAAGGGCCCTGCTGCCCTAGAAAGTCCCAGGGAATGAGTCAGTGGGGCAGGGAATGTCCCTTCGAGCAGCGATCCACCCAGCCAAGAGTGACCCACAGAAGTAGCTGAGCCGGGGGTTGGGTTTGCCAAACTTACTGCCCCCCCCCCCCCCCAGACACTCTGGCAGGATCCTCTCGCCTAGGGTGTCCGACCCCAGGGGCTGCAATGCGACCCGCGGGGAAGCAGCAGTATCCCTCCACTCCAGCCCCGGGGGGGCGGGGCTCAGCCGGGGCAACAGGAGTCCCCATCCAGCTGCCCCGGGTGGTTTGTGGGGAGAGCATCTCCTCTCGTCCAACCCCGGGCAGAAGGGGGGTGAGGCCACCTTGGGGGGCTGGAGCAGTAGGTAAGTGGAGGGAAGGGAGCGCACCGCACTGGTCTGGCCCTTCATAAGGGTGGGAGGCAGGGGACACAGGAGGCACTGAGGAGTGGTTGCGTGTCCTGTAGGGCCGGGGATAAGAGGGCTGACTTGGCCCATCTTGGGGGAAGTGGTAGAGGCACTGCATGTCCAGGGAAGGGAAGCCCAAAGCAAGCCAGGGTGGCTTCCCCTGGCATGAGCCCCTCATGTCTGGGCCTCTCTCCCCAGGGAATGTGAGTCACAGCATCTTCTCACATTCCTGGGTGCCACAAGTTGCCCAGGTTGGATGGGAGGCTAGAGAGCCCCTTCCCTTTCCCCTCTCTTGTCTGTGCCACCCCTCCCTGCTCCTTCCTTCCCCCACAGGCCCCTGCAGGTATCAACCCCCAGCTTCCCCAGGACAGCTGGGGGGTGGCTCCAGCGCCCCTCCTGCCATGCATGGGAGTGTGAGGCAAAGAGGGCCATGCAAATGTAGGCCTGGTCCCCAGGCACTGGAGACTCAGTCCACGGAATGAGAAAAATTTCCAGTGTGTCCCCTTACATGAAAATGTTGGACACCCCTGCTCTAGCCCCACCACTCAGCTACAGGGCAGAAGGTCCGAATTCCTCACCCCACACTTGTAGGTGGAGAATGGGGACTGTGAGCACCAAGCTTTAACTGTAAAAGAGCCGCATGTGGCTCACAAACCATGGTTTAGCCACCCTGCTATATAGTGAAAGCAGTGCAACTCCGGTCCCAGTGTGAACACAGTTACATGGGTACATAGGTGCTTAAACTGATATTGTTCATTCCCAAAATGAGCAGGCTATCTATCATAGTACCTGAGTGCCTCCCCATCATTAATGCAGTTATTCTTCCAGCAGCCCTGGTAACACTGATTAAAAACTAAACTAAAATAAAAAATATCCCACAGCTTTCATGGAAAGTTATTTGGTACAAAAACAGTGTCCTCTTTCTAGGCCAGGGGTGTCACACTCATTTGCTATGGCAGGCCAGATTTGACTTAAATGTACTTCAAGTGGACCATACATACCATAAATCAAAATACTGTCACACTCTTGTGGCATCACAGAGTGCTGTGTATGCAAAACTGTGCTCCACGATACTACTCTCTTTCTGTTAGGGAAAGAGTGTGGTCTCACGGCGCACAGTCTTGCATATCCAGCGCTCCCTGATGTTGCAAGACCAGACACTCTTGCAGCATTGCAACCTCTCTCTCTCTCTGTTAGGGAGAGAGTGTGGTACCGCCAAGTGCAGTCATGGGCCAGATGGAATTGGAATTGGTCTAGACCAAGCTGGTGAAGATGCCAATTATCACGTATATTGGCATTTCTTCCAGGTGCCTGAATCTGCCCTAGGCTAAATGGTATGTGATTTTACAGTGCTACAGAGTTTAAAGGCCAAATTAACCGGCCCGAGGGTGCTGGACTGATCCCCACCATGAGGCCCCCACTGACAGGAGGGCCTTGGGCCAGAGGATGCTCCCGCTCCAGCTAGTCTGCCGGGGGGGGGGGTGGCTGGTGTGCAGCACGGCAGCCCCAAAGCAACCTCCCTCCCCCCCTTCAAGGCCACAGTTCCTGGAAAACTGCACTGGACCGGAACAGAGGCTATGCCAGCTGGCCCCGCCCTCAGCTGGAGCAAGCATGCCCTGCCCTGCCCTGCCCTGCCCTGCCCTGCCCTGGGGAGAACCAGCAAGTCCGGAGGCAGGGTAGGAGCGCAGAGCCTGGCCTCTGGCTCCATGGCCCCATCCCCCCTTCCCACAGCTCCAGCAGGGCAGGGGGGCCTGGATTATCATAGGACAGGGGTTTTAGGAGCCGGAGCCCAGGTCCCCCCTTTCAGCCAGGGCCCAGGACTTTAGCCCTTTTAGCCCCTACAATAATCTGGCCCTGCAGAGTTTCTTGTAACAATGTAATCAGAAGCATTTTGGCTGCAGCTCTTTTATGTGGGTGTGACGCTGTCTGGATTGAGGGAACCAGTTATGATATTATTTTGTATTAATATTTTATAATTGTTATAATGCATAGGAATTGTGCCATGTTTGGTGTCAATAGAAAGGTAATAATTGGTGGGGAATGATTCTATAGTTTGTGTAGAATTTGTATTCATATTAGAAGTTAGGAATATGATTGTTATATTTTAACTTGTGTAAGGTTGGGGAAACTCCCCAGACTGAATGTCTACCTGGCCATTGTCTCCTTAATGGCCCATTAAGGAAGCTCCCCAGTATAATGGGCCGAAGAAGAAAACCTGGTGAGCCACTAGGACTTAAACATGTGACTCAGCTCCAGTTTGATTGGAGAGAACTGCACACAGCATGGAGAAGGCCAGAGGTGATAAAAGGCAGCAACCCCAACTCCATCTTGCTCTCAAGTCCCCAGTCTACAGCCAACACCCATCTCTGGAACTATTCCTCTGAGACTGAACAAAGGATTGAGGCCCACCCTGATGCTGGGTGTTTACCAGAGGAACAAGCCTGCAAACTGCTTTTCATGAACTTTAAATCATTTGTATGTATGTGATTTGCTTTGACCCTTTAACATCTCTCATATTTTGCTTCTTTTCTTCTTATATTAAACCTTTAGTTGTAGTTGCTAAAGGATTGGCTACCAGTGTCGTATTTTGGGTAAGATCCAAACCTATATTGTTCTGTGTGCTGTGGCTGGCCCTTTGGGGTCAGGAGAACCTATATCTTTAAGGGACTGTGTGGCTAGGTGGGAGCCAGAGGAGCTGGAGTGCAATCAAGGGGGCTGTTTCTATTTTGGGCAGATTTCTTGGTACCCAGTGTGGGGAACCAGAACCCTGTTTGTGACTGATAGGGAGACTGGTTTAAGTACCACCCATCAGTGTGCGGGGAATTGGGCTCCCGGTTTTGCAGCTTGCCCTGAAGGTATCCCAGGAGGCCCCGGTCACAGTGGGGTGAGAATTAAAATGCAGGGATTTATCAGGGGCTGCTCCCAGACTGGACAGCCAGAGCCAGAATGACAAAGTGTGCCCTCCATTCATGCATTCTCCCATATTGTCATCCTTATAGGTCCAGACCAGGAAGACAAGTAGGGTCTTTTTGTGCTCTATGGCTCATCTGGCAAACACTGTCAAACAAAGACCAGATACCTTTACTCACTCTAAGGGCTTCTCTTCACTTGTGTTTATTACCTCAGAGTAACTAGCGTATGTGAGCTATCCCCAGATAAAAACAGTGACGACAAAACACTAGTTTTACCATGAGATAAACTCACTAAGGCCCCAGGCAGAGATATAAGGCTGACCTCAGCTAATTTAATTCATGGTAAAACACTGGATACAACTTGGGGCTGGTCTTTCATTATGTTTTTAACCGATGATAGCTCATCTGGTAGTTATTCTGAGAGAAAAAAAAACTCAGTTCTTTTTCCTGGTTTTATCATGAGTTTCACAATATTTGATGTTTTATTTATACCTCAGCTCATGGAACTAAAGGATTCTATGAAAATCTCAGCTTCCATTTTTAAAAAAAAAGAAATATCGTAGTGCCCCTGGTGATAGGAAAAGGCTTGAAAATGTGACTCAAATGCACCATAAATGCCCCAAATCCAGAAGGCAAATAAGAAGCACCTAAAATTTATAATTTAGGATTTTTAAGCAAGTCTCTTGGTACTGGGAGAGCTGATTCATGATGTTTGAACATTTAGGGATGGCAATACTGAATATCTTCCTTTTCAGGTAGTCTAGTTGATTTCAATGGACTGCTCAAGGAAGTACTAAGTTACAACTCACTGCAAATAAGGGTCCATATCTGGCCCATAATGTGTATAAGTGTGAGTAGACCACTGAAGTCAAAGGACAGAAAGCATTATTGGAGGTTGCTGAAAGAGAAACTGACATTGTCCTGGCATCTTAAGCAGAGTTGAAACTTCCTGTTTAGGGACTTTTTAAAAAAAATTTTTTTTTGCAAGGGTAGGGATTTTACATCATTTTGGAAATCCCAAGGGATTTCCAAGAGTCATTAGTTCACTGAGTCTTTGAGCTAATTCATTGTGAATGCAGCAAATTAGAACCGAAAAGCACTGCATTCCAAAATATTATTACAGAAAATGGATTTTCTCCCACAAAAGCTCATGCCATAAATAAATTGGTTAGTCTTTAAAAGTGCACAAAACTCCTTTTGTTTTGCTGAACTAGACTGACATAGGTACCCCTTTGGAACTTGTCTATGTGCAAAATGAGACGTCTCCGTAAAATTCTCTTTGGACAGAAGTTTCACATAAAACATACTGTTACAATTATTATTCATGTAGCACAACAGATGTATATATTGACATCCTAAAGAGGTCAAGAATTGAACTGGCAGGAAGATTTAACAAAACTTCTGACCCTTCAAGTTGGTTCCTCCAAGTCAGAGTTGTCTGATAACACTGAAACTGTTCCAGTGGAGAAGCTGCATTCTGGTAGTGGATTTTAAAAATGGTTTTTATTTCTCCAGTTTTTCCCCTCCCCCTACGCTTTTCCTTCATACAGGCTGACTACTTGACTCTTGCAAAAGAAATGGATTTCCTCATCAGTAAGGATATTTTTAGATAACCATGTTTCTTTCATTATCAGATTTGGCCTGCAGGATTTGACCTTACTCAGAAAAAATATTCAAGACTTGTGAGGTGCAAAGTGTCAGGAGACTATTATAGAGTTCTTGATTCATCGTGATCATGAACAGTAGGCAAGGGTGCATACTATAGTATTTATTAAAGATACAATTCCAGTTGCATACAGTTATTATGTCCACTTCTCCTAAATTGTTGTATGATGCTGCTGTATGCTCTTAAATGGCAGCAAGATTGGGTTTTAAGTAAATAGAAAAACTCCACTGAATTCAGAACAGATCCCTAGAAAGCTGATAGAGGTGACTGCAGGACTATGATAGATGAAAAGATTTGTGCATATATATATATGCTTTGAGAGCCTTCAGATTGAAAGTGCTATATAAATGTAATATTATATGTAGATGTTCACATATCGTGCTGGTGAGCATAATGAGAGATAGATAAATAGATGTTCAGTTAAATTTCTCCTGTTTAAACTGTGACTATTCTGTACATATGCTACAATTCAAAATGCATACTGTGTGTATATTTCATATTGCCAATGTTGTAAGATATCGATCATATTTTTTGTCTTATGAAAATGTAGAAGACTTAAAATAAACTTAGTAAATAATGTATAATAATCTGTACAGTATGCTACCTTTCTCAGGGTGATTTTGCTGTAGAATATTGTAACCAAACAGAGTAATCAGTGTCACTCCAGATAGCAGGGGTGACATTGCAGTGCAGGGAATAGGCACAGCTCCACTGGTTTGCTTCCTTGTGCACCAGAGTTTAAATGTAAATATCCTCATACCTGGCATACAGAAGATCAGAATCAATACCAGTAAGTTGATGTTCCAAATCAAGCCACCTGCTCCATCAAGGGCATTCACCTACTCATCCACCAATGTGATTTATGCCATCATGTGCCGGAAATACGCCTGTGCCTTATATATTGGACAAACAGGACAGTCTCTACGCAAAAGTATAAATGTACACAAATCTGACATCAGAAATCACAACATTCAAAAACCAATAGAGGAACACTTCAATCTCCCTGTTCACTCCATTGACGACTTGTTAATAGCTGTGCTGAAACAGATGAATAACAAATCACAACTTCAAAGAGAAACTGCAGAAATTGAATTTACATGTAAATTCGACTCAGGCTATGTGCTTAAGCTGCGGTGCTTAAGCGCCGGAGTGCCTGCCGGCACCCGAAGCCCAGGAGCTGAGCTGGGGGGCTGGCTCGAACCGGCATGGGCAGCCGGTTCGGGCCAGCCCCCTAGCTCAGTCCAGGGGAGCTGCCAAACCAGGCAGCTCCCAAAAATACTCAATTTCACTGCTCTGCTAGAGCAGTGAAATTGACATATTTGACAGCTCCAATGTCCCAGAGTGGCCTCGATTGGCACTCAGGGACATTTCCAGAGGCTGTCTATTCCGCAAAATGAGTACACACGAGCATTACCGCGGAACAGCTGTTCCGCGATAATGCTACCAATCTCGTTTTGAGTGGTTTAACTGTTGCGCGGCAAGTTCATATTTGTACGTATGGATGACATTGCAGGAAACATGCCACCATAACAATAAAGTTCAGTATATCATAAGCATTCCAAAAATGCCTTACCAGACCTACTTTGCATCAGAAAATACAGTTACACTGTAAGGATGAACATGAATGATACACAGATCACACCATAAGGGTATACGTGGGTGCAGCATGTCACATTCTCAACAATACTATGTGACATAATCTGGAACTGGCCACAGCTGCATGGTGGATCATTAGAAAAATGCCATGTAAAGAGACTGGCCCTGTCCTGTTCGAAAACGGTTCAGAGATGACCACAGGTGACTTAGTAGATCAAAACCTGGTGGACTGATGGTTGGATCAGTGGTGGGTGAATGATTAACTGTCATCACTGACAGTTCATTGTGCCAAGCAGATTACAGTGTCATGTCTTGTGGTCACATAAATTACCATAACGAATGTCTAAAATACAGACAACCTGGTGGGTGGTTGAAGAGGTCTGAGTACAATGTCAGGTCACTGTTCTCGTAGATCTTTGCCAACAGTATGACGGAGACCTTCTCATGGCAAATATGGAGCAGTGCTATATTGCTAGGCATCAGTAGTCATGTCCATAAAATCCTGGTAACAGTACAACTAACTTTGTTAAGTGCTACATCAGCTAGCCTTATGTGAGAAGCAACACCAGGCAGGAGTACAGTAATCTGCCATTGAATAGCAGAGGGCAAGGGCTGATGTTCTAAAGGCAGGTCTACACCACCTGCCCTTTTTGGCAGCAGCCAAACAGAGATATGCAAGTTATTTAAAATAACTTGTGTATTTGTGTTCCACCCTCCCTACTCCCAGCATGTCCACGGTGCTAAGTTAAAGGAAGGAGCTTCCTTTGGACTCAGCACTACCCCAGTTGCCAGGGATGATGTTCAGGGATCAAACTTCCTGATGGGCTGCGCGGATCTTCACAGATCTGAGCAGTTCATCAGGAAGCTGAAACTGATGGCTGCAAATTTGCCACCGTCAGTGAAGACTAGTCCTAAACATCCAGGTGCTCACACCCTAGGTTGAACCAAACAATTTTATGAGCAGGTTGTCCCAACTGTTGACTTTGGCTATCATCTTCCTCATGCGATTGCAGTACATTAATGACCTATCTAATGCCACACCGAGGTAAACCGAATTTAGCTCATGCTGCAAGTGTTGGCCATTGAGGAAGAAACCTGAAAAGGGGAGGGACTGGCTAGTCGCTGAGACCAGGACTGGGACAAAGAGCGAGGGGTGTGGAAGAGACAAGAATGGGACAGAGATTAGTTGGAGGGGCAGAAGGTGTCAGGTTTGTGGAGAATGAGGAAAAGAATCTGTGCCAATAAACCACATTCCCATCCCAAGCCTGGAATGAAACCACAATTCCTGAGGCCTTGTCTACACGATCAGATTATAGCACAACTTCTGAACTGCGCTATAAGAAGCATGTGATGTTTATCGCGGTGTAGCGCGTACACACGTCGCTCCTTGTTCCGTCACAGAATTCCTCGCTGTAATGCGCATTAACACACTGAATTCTGGGCACGTATCCCAGCGTTCCATTTTCCCTGAGTACGCGCTTGGAATCATGGGATGAAGGAAAGGAGCACATAGCAGCATGGGTAAACTGGATGTTTCCCATGGTGCAGTGCGTTTCCCTAGCATCTTCCGCGTTGCCAGTAGCAACTCGCGCCTATTTTCAATAGTGTTTGCACGGAGCGCGCCATTGGAAAGAAACAAAATCAGCGTCAGCATGGATCCTGCTCTGGTCTCCACTCTCGCCCTCCACATTCTGAACACATCTCGGATGGTTGCTCATTACGTTCTTAGCTCCCATCCAGAGGATGACACAGAGGAGCAGCGGCTGATCGATGCCATGCAGAGCAACAGCACCGCGTTGCTCAGCACCTTCACTGACCATCTGCACACATTCCAACGCCGTTTCTGGTCGCGAGAGACGAGCACCGAGTGGTGGGATCGCATTGTTATGCAGCTGTGGGATGACGAGCAGTGGGTACAGAACTTTCGAATGTGGAAAGCAACATTTCTGGAACTGTGCTCAGAGTTGGCCCCTGCCCTGCAACGTAAAGACATCCCTCACTGTGGAGAAGCGTGTAGCGATAGCTCTTTGGAAGATGGCAACTCCTGACTGCTACCGGTCGGTTGCAAACCAGTTTGGAGTCGGGAGGTCCACTGTCGGAGTAGCCCTAACACAAGTCTGCACAGCCATCAATCGCGTGCTGCTACGGAGGACAGTGACGTTGGGGAATGTCAGTGAGATTGTGGACGGCTTTGCTGCCATGGGATTCCCGAACTGCGGGGGAGCCATAGATGGCACACACATCCCTATTTTGGCACCGGATCATCTCGCTACCGAGTACATCAACAGGAAGGGCTACTTCTCCATGGTGCTGCAAGCACTCGTGGATCACAGAGGGCGTTTCACTGACATCAATGCTGGGTGGTCGGGAAAGGTGCATGATGCCCGCATTTTCAGGAACTCCGGTCTGTACCAGAAGCTGTAAGGGGGTACCTTTTTCCCTGATAGAAAATTACAGTGGGGGATGTGGAGATGCCCACAGTTATCCTCGGAGACCCAGCCTACCCACTGATGCCATGGCTCATGAAGCCGTACACCGGCAACCTAGATCAAAGCAAAAAGCGGTTCAATTACAGATTGAGCCGCAGCAGAATGACTGTGGAGTGTGCCTTCGGCCGTTCAAAAGGCCGCTGGCGCTGTTTGTATGGGCGGCTGCACTTGTCGGAGGACAACATCCCTGCTGTGATTGTGATTGTGTCTCCATAATATGTGTCCTCCATAATATTTGTGAAAGTCGGGGAGAAAAGTTTTGCCCAGTGTGGGCTACCAAGGCACAGCGCCTCGAGGAGGCATACGAACAGCCAGCCACTAGGAGTATTGGGGGGGCTAAAGGGGAAGCTTCTCGCATAAGGGAGGCACTCAGGGAGCATTTCAGTCACGCCCTCCCATAGTTTTCTTTTAGGACGCATCTGCTGCACCTTGTGAAAGTAGCCATGTGTAAAAATAAAGCCTTAATGAAATGATTTTATTCTGTTTTTATTCAGACTTTGAAGGTTGGGGTTACAGGTGTGTGTAGCTGCAGGGGGCTCTAGAAAGTACAGGGGGGGAGAGCTAGTTGTTGGAATGCTACGGTGGGACGGGTGCACTTCATAGAAATTCTTATAGGGACTACGGGGGGTGGGAGGCAGACGCGGCTGCAGTGTCTGTAGTGGAGCCCTAACATTAATCGCCTGGGACTGCAAAGCGACCATGCTCTTGAACAGTTCTGTTTGCTCCTTCATCACGCTTATCAGTTCCTCGGTGTGTGTTTTCAACATCTGCTGGTACTCAGCTCTGAATGCTCTGGTCGCAGAGGAGGATTCCTGTGCAGTTTTCAAGGACTCCTGTGTAGCTTTCAACACATCCTGAAACATATCCTCCCTGTTCCTTCGTGCACGCTGCCGAATGCTTCTCATTCGAGCAGCGGGGGTAGACAATGGCCTTCTCAAGGTCTGTTCTAAAGAAAGAAATAATTGTCAAGCTGCTGTTTACACATAGCCAGGATAAGAAAATTAAACTTCCAGTAGCACATTACTCTGGAAGGTGAAGTGCGGTCAACACCCTATGCCTTGCTGAAGCGGACAAGGTACGTCCTAGTAGACAGCTTTACTGGGGGCTAATAATCAGCATTGGGCACAGAGATGGAACCCGATATTGCTCTCCTCAGGGTGCCCCTGGCCGCTAGAATACATCTCCTACATGCTGCGGGCAGTCAGCCGGGACCGTATGCTGCAGCACTGTTTGCAGCCATGGTTCCCAGGGCTGTGCTTTGCAGCTGGCGGGGCAAAGTGTCCGTCTTTGGGAGTGTTGGCACAAATGCCATCCCATCCAATCTGAGTACTAGGCTCTGGAGGTACATTGAAGAATCATTTACTGACCTAAATGCAGATGATTACTTCACAATCACTGCTTGTGTTGATGCCCTCCTCATGGATGGGGAGTAAGAAGCATGCACAGCTGGGAGACACAGCAAGCACCCCCGCAACGCACAGTGATATTTTAACGTGAGATAGACTTTTAGCATTACAAAGCAGAAACTTACCAGAGCCCCCCTCAGCTGACTCAAGGGACATGCTGCAATTCATTTCTTCTAGAGAGGACATATCAGTGGGGGTGCAGAACAGCTCCTGGCTACACGCTGCCTCGCTTTGCCCCGGGTTCTCCTCCCTCGCCCCCACCACCTCCTCAAGGTCCTCATCCAACTCCGTTGTGGCATTGACTTCATCTGTGGTTACAGATGTGTCCACTGTGGTGTTTGGAGTTGTTGTGGGGTCACCACTGAGGATGGCTCCAATCTCCTGATAGTATCTGCATGTAGCAGGCGCTGATCCCGATCGCCGGTTTCCCTCCTTCGCTCTCTGATAGCTGATTCTTAGTTCCTTCACCTTTGATCTACACTGCAATGTGTCTCTATCATAACCTTTCTCCGCCATTGCCCGAGAAATCATGCCAAATGTGTCATAATTTCGTCTGCTGCCGCGAAGCTGTGCCTGCACAGCGGACTCTCCCCAGATGCTGATCAGGTCAAGCACCTCTGCCGTGGACCAAAGGGGTGCGCGTCTTCCGCGACAGGTCGCCATTGCTACTGTGAACACTGCTGCACTCCAATGCACTCCACGAGGAAAAGACCAGGAAATGAAACTGACGAAATAGTTGAAAATCCTGGGATTCAACTGTGGGCGGGGACAGTTTCGTCACTGCCAAAGAGCGGGAGGGGGGAAGTCCAGAGAGGACGACTTGGGAATGATGGGACATTTCCGGAGGCCGATCATTGCACGATAAGCGTACACACGAGCACAAACGCGCAACAGATGATACGCAACAGCTGTTACCACTCTCGTCGGAGTGGTTGTTGGATTGCGCTACAATAAGGCGCTTATCGCGCAACATCAATGTTGCATGTCTGTACACTGTGCTAGTTAACGCGTGGTAATGATTTTTAACGCACAATACGGTGATCGTGTAGACAAGGCCTGAGTCTCACCATTCCTTTGTTGTTAGCACATATCTGTGAAATTCATTCACAAAGTGAGTGTTTCACTCCTCTACTGTTTTTCCCCATGTAGGATGACAACCTACTACTGCTATAAATTATTCTATTAGCTCAAGTGGCAGGGGATCTGAAGGTTCCAGCCCTGTTAAAGATTGATGTGAGTATCAATATATCATGATACAATTTCTGCTTTTTCAATTCATTTCTTTTTATAAACCTAGGAAACTGCACACACACAAATTACATTAAAAGAATATTGATGTTGTGAAGTCAAGCACTTAAAAGTTAGGAATTACAATTAATCAGGGTTGTGCAGTGGAGACTGTTGTTTGTGGAACTTCCTACTTCATTTATTGGAAAAATAAAAAGGTATGTAATGAATAAGGCAGGGGATTGCAGGGGGAATAAAAGGAGGGCCTCCTACTTAAGGCAGCTAAATGCTGCCCTGGAGAAATGAATGACCTTGGAAATGGGGGAGGAAGGACAAAAGGCCCCCCCACACACACAGTTTAAAATCTGAAGACTTCTGAGGTGCAGTCTCAACACAATGGAGAAAAAGTGAAAGGTGTCCTGATCAGCACCTGGGTTCCACTCTCCATTGCAAATACAAGCCAGCCAGATTCCATTTCATGAGCCCAATTCTGGAAGTTGGGTCCTCAAATGTCACTGTCTGGTGAAATGGTGGCGGCAACTCATCTTGGCACCAGGGAGCAAGTGGATCTGAGAAGCAGGATGGTCTGGACCCATAAACTGAGGGCCTAGGTTTTCCTGCAGGGAGGATAAGACAAGGACAAGGGAAAGCAGGGCCTCCAAGAAGGTTGAGCTTGTGGGGGGGAGGTGGAGCAGGGGATGTGGGATGGACAGACTGGTGAGTGGGAGGAAAGCATGTACTACAGGAAAGTGGAACTGGGCAAGGAATAAGAGGCTGGCTCAGAGAGGTAGGTTCTACCGGCTATACTTCTGGCAAAATGAAATTCTGAGACAATGAGGCACCAGTATATCTCCCATTATATGGAATAACTAAAATTGGTAACTAATGTAGTTTTTTATCAAGAAACATGGCATAAATCTATGATAAGTTTAGATGGATTTACTCTGCACCAATTGCCTTTTTTGCACTAGTGCCATAGAAAGATTTGTGCCAGTTTAATACTGATTTTAAATCAATTTAGTTAAATCAGTGAAACTTTTCTAAAATAGATAAGCCCTGAATTACCAATAATAAATATCTTCTCAATACCATACATGGTAGTAGGGGAAGGGGGAAATCAAATCTGAAATCATATTATTCCTCATCTGCTGTTGAAAATGGTTTGATTTTTTGCAACTTCAAACACTGCTTATTTAATACCTTAAAAAAAAAACCCCACTAAATGAAACAACTTCTACCATTTTACACTTATTTTTATTGTATGTAATGTTCTTTTTTCAACCAAGCAGTTGACTGTGCTATAAAATCATGAAACTTTTATGAGCAGTATCTGTCAGGTTTTTAATCTTCTGTGTTGCTTTTATGATAAAACTGTGACTATGATGGGTTTCCAAGAAGCACTGTAACCATTTCCAGTGTTCGTAGGACTGTCTCAAACCCTACAAGTGTGTGTGTGTGTGTGTGTGTGTGTGTGAGAGAGAGATGAATAAATAAATAGGGAGAATATAAGAATGGCCTATCTGGCTCTGACCAATGGCCCATCTAGCCCTGTCCCCTGACAGTTGCCAGTACAAGCTGCTTCAGAGGGAATGAACAGAGCACAGCAATTCTCAAGTGATCCATCCCTTGTCATTCCAACCCAGCTTCTGGCAGTTCTGGATTTAGGGTCACCCAGAGAACAGGGTTATGTCCCTGACCAGCTTGGCTAGTAGCCATTGATGGACTTGTCCTTCAAGAACTTATCTAATATTTTTTGAACCAGCCATAGCAAGAGGAAACTAGGCTATTGGCCATTTATGGCAGTGACCATGGAAAGGCATTCACATTCTCTTGTTTAATCTAGATAGATAATAAAAGATAAAAATAAACAGGAAAAAGATACAAAAAAATTTCACAAATTTAGTAATAGATGGTAATAATACCATCTGTCCTGTGCTGCACCAGGAGTAGACCAGGGATTTAACTGCGACTCAGAGTCGTAATTCAGCTCTTGCTTCTCCTCTTGAACTAGTCAAATTACTTCTCCTACCTTGTTAGTTCAGCTATGATGGCTGGGACATTGGTGGATGAAGGCAAGGGTTACACTGATCCTTCACCTCTGCCCTTCCACATGGCAAGAACAATTGGAGTGCTAGGAAGACTGCGTTCCCTGCCTATGCTGTGACGTTCAGCGTGAGTAGTTAGTACAGGATGCTAAAGTGGAGTCTTGCCCCACTCACTTCCCTTTGCCAGCATGTTAGACAAATGCCAAACTTTCTTTAAATAGTGAGTTGCAGGAGAGCTGTTTCTATTGTATCACAGGACACAATTAGAAAGTATCGCCTTCCAGCAGGGCTTGGTGGCAGGTCTGCTGCTCACCACCCCACTCTGCATCAGTAAAGGATGCTTGGACTCACAGATTTGCAGTCACTCGTGGTTTATGTACAGCATATGTCTTATGTATCCACGACCATATGATGCCCTGCCTGGGCCAGTCCACACAGAGACTGCTCAGAGACAGGAAATCCCTTTCCCCTCTGCTCTTTCAAGCCCTCTGACCTGGCTTATAAACCTTCTCTACGGCCTCTCTGGCAGCTGCTCTGGGCTAATTACTCCCCAGAGAAGCTGCTCAATCTGTGCCTCTGCCCCGTTGCCCCCCTCAGGCAGTCACCATTAGCCCAGCTATCTGCTCTGCTGCCCTATTGCTAGCTATACCAGTGTGGCAGGGGACTGGAAAAGGAGTTCACTCCCTAGCACCCTGTCACAGCTTGTTAGAGTACTGAACGGATCCAGAAAAGTCCAGAACTTCCAAATGACTCTCCTCTATATCTAGTCTTATGAGCTATCCAAATTTTCATGATTTATATTTGATGGAACAGCTCTGCATCCAGATGGCTAGGTCTTCAGGATATTAAATAGCCCTCCAAATATCTGTGGGGTTAACACATCACAATCTTGTGAGGCTGCATCATGTCATTTCTACTTGACAATGACAAGATGTCAAGCATTGGCATAAAATGAATTGGTCTTGGAGGACAAACATTAATCGGTAGGAATCTTATATAGTGTATATCTTAAATTTTATGGAAGGTTCAATTAAGAAACCAAATGTACTTTATTGGAGATTCCTTCCACCTATTTTACCTAACTCTGTAGACTAGACTTTTAGACCAATCCTCCTTATTCCCTAGTTTTCACCTTGGTTTCTACTTCTGAAGGGCCATGTGCTACTCCACTTACCACCACCCTTTCTATCAGCCCATGTATTAAGATCTACAGGTCAATCGTAGTATTTTCAGTTGTTTTTTTACTAATTCCTTACTCAAGCAAAACACCCATTTACTTCAAGTGCTAGTTTTAGTAAAAACTTCATGATCTGGCTCACAAGCAAAGTATAAGCCTCAATACTGTATTTAGAATTTAATGTTCTAAAGTAATTTCCTACTTATCTAAATCAGCATTCAAAATGGCACTTCTAAGGCTACAGCTGCCAGTCATCACAATACTTTAGGCATTTATGGCTGCTCTTCAGAACTCTGAAATATAAATCTAGTGCTGAGTAAACAAGTTAAGGCCCCTTTGAGTCTGAGTGGATTTCCTCATTCTTTCTTTTCCCATAAAAACCTTTTTAACAGCTATAGCCAACTGTAAAATGACTGAGTTTAGCTCCAAGTCTTTCCAGTTAATCCACAAGCTTCTAGTTTCTGAAGATAAAATTCTGTGCCCACACACTGGATTTTTTGCCTATGATTGTTTCAGAAGATGGTTGGTGTGGCTTAAAGTATTCCAGTGTATTAGGATCTTCTTTAAGTATTAAGCTGTGTAGTAAGAATTAAAAAGTAAACAGCCCCAGTAAAACTGTTTAAATTGAGTGCACTGAGACTTCCTTCCTATCCTTCACTTTCTTTTTCATTACTTTTCCATAATGGCCAGTCATACGTGGTTTTACTGTAATATAGTGGTTTTCATCTGGTGGTCCACACATTCATAAAAGGCAACTATGAAAATAAAATTTTAGACCCCAGAAAAGATATTCAGTTTTTCTGATCAGTCAAAAATATGAGTGTACCCCCCACCAATCAAAATCCAGAAGTTTTGTTACCATAGAAGCCCATAGCTCCCTTTCTCACACTGCATGAAATGCTGTGTTGAGCACATGCAACATTTATATCTATTAAGTCAGTTTTCAGTCAAGATTTCTACAGGTAGGCATCTGCAAACTAGAGGTTGAATTTCCAAAGGGCTCTGCACCTCCATTTGAAAATTTTAGAGGTCCACAAATAAAAAACAAAAGACTGAGAATTGCAGCTATATATATATATTTTTTAAAAATGCACATTTCTGTGGGTTTTTAGATGTTCAGTTGCTAGGCTCTGCCTCCTTTTTCAGTTCTTCTGGTGCCCATAAAATGGATTTTCTTTCCCTTTGCCACAGCGTTCTTGGGTGATGCTGGGCAAGAGACTTAAACCCAACTTTTAACTGGTGATCAATATCTGTGTCTTCCTCATTTTAGGGGTGCCAAACTTGAGTCCCTTGGATCTGATTTTCAGAAGTGCTGAGCACTCACAGCTGAAGCTGAAGTCAACGGGAGCTGTGCTTGGAATACATACAGTGCTATGTAATACCATGTTCTATGAAAAATCAGGTCTGAAGCTCTCAGGTACTAAAGCGAGAAGCACCATAGAACAGTCCAAAATAAAGGAATAATTCTGTATGCAGATTGCAGTGTTTGAATAGTTTGCATTAAATAAGATATGGGACCACATACTGAACAAAGAGAAAACGAAAAATACTTGCTTATTATGTGAGCACCATCCTTTCTGTGCACTGAATGAGGGGAGGGGTCCTGTGGGAAAAAAGTATGGTGATGTAATGTAGCTATATCATAATGCATACACACAATAGTACCAAATTAAGGTTAATTCTGGCATTTCCAACTTTTTCATGCTTGAATTTTTAACCTTAAATTCTTTTAAATTCCCTTTTGGGGGAATTTTTCTTGATTTGAAGCCAACTTTGGAGGTGGGTCTGATTCTCAAAATAGGAAATAAGAACTAGATCAAATCTGAAAAAAAAAGTTTGTTAATGTTTGCCTTGATCTGACCTATAGGTATTTCTATTAAAGAAATTTGCGCAAGACTAACTCAGCATAATTTTAGAGTCTGTGTTGCTGAATAATATATTTTAATTCTCTTCTGTTTTCTGGGAGTGGAGTGAGGAGAGCACAAGGAACCTCTTTTTCCCAGTGTAGAACTTAATATATAGGAGCAGGGAAAATACATACTTAGGAACAGATTCTCCATTGACCCATTCTGTGTATCTGTGAAGGGGGAATTAAAATACTACCAAATCAGAAGGGTGTAAACAACACTACAAAGTGCAGGGATAGGGATAATCAGGCCCCTAGTGCTACCTTGAACACTAGGAATAGAATTGAGCTAATTAAATAAATAATTTGGTGAATAGTAATTTCTCTGAAAAAATATTATTTTTCAGGTCACCAAAACTATTCCCAACCCCAGATCAAATTTGACAAATAGTTTCACCCAAACAAACAGAGCTGTATGTCTAAGAAGTTCTTTCTGAGGCTTTCTAGCTGTTTCTTTTTGACATTTTTATAATACATAATTTTGACACTTTATGTCATAGTGATTTTTTAATAAAAATATTGATTCAAATCAATGTTTCAAATATTTCATTTGACCCAAGTGAATTTTTTTTTTTTTTAATTTTCATTTTAGTGAGTTTTCAAACAAAACTGATTTTTTTTTCCTGGATTTTTTGATTGGGCTACACTGAACCAAAAAATCAAATATCTGCTTAATTCTGAATAGGACAGGTGTCTGACTGATACTCTGAGAGCAGGGTTGTCCAACCCCCAGCCTGCCATGGGCTGCAATATGGCCTGCTGGAATACAACCAGTGTGTCCTTAATGGCTCATCAGGTTACTCCCTGGGCCCATTGCACCTGGCAGATTCCTTAACATTAAGGACACAATGGTTGTAGACAGCCTCCTGTCTGGGGCATTTCCACAAAATCACACAAGTTAAAGTATAGATATAACACCAAATTCCTAACTCCTAATCCAAAAACAATTCCTATACATAAACTATATAATCATTCCCAGCAAACTATTACCTTTCTATTGATACCAAACATGACCTAGTTCCTATGGATTATAGCATTTATGATATATGAATAGAAAATAATATCATAAATGCTTCCCTAAATCCAGACAGCATCACACAGGGCTCTGCCCTGCCCTTTGGGGGGCATGCCAGGATCCCCCTGTGCCCCCCCAGCAGGGAGAGCATTAGTGTAGTCCTGGGGTAGCCCTAAGTTGACTTAGGGCTACCCCATCTCTACACTGGCTTAATTTGACTATAAAAAGTTGAATTAAGCCTTAAATCTACTTAAATCTAGGTTTAATAAAGTCAACTTAATTTTCATTAAGTTGACTTTATTTTCCTTAAGTCAACTTAAGGAAACCGTAGTGTAGACACAGGGTAAATTAAGTCAGCATAAGCAAGCTTAAGTTGACTTAATTTACAAGTGTAGACGCAGCGTTTAAGTCTATTCTTTAACAATGGGCAGGGAGATGGGTGTTTGCTTAAGACACAGCTCCAGCAGAGTTAGTACTCACACACCCCTCCACAACTCTGAAAACTAGGATTGCTCACTTTTTAAAGTGACTTTTCCATCAGCTTCTTTGTCAATAACAGATATACAATCAAAGGGTAGCATATCATGAAAGAGCAATATTTCCTTTCCCCCTTCTGATAAAACACCAGATTCAGAGGATTTGAACCAGTCACACATACCATCTCCCATCATGCCCAGCCTCTGGGTGAAATTATGCTGAGTGTCATGCAAATACAAAGCCCAGGTAAATCAGTTGCCTCCCTCCCTGCTTAGCTGCTAAGCAAGAGAGGCTCTCAGATTCTTAACCTTGCTTACAAAAGTAACATGTTGTGAGTTAAACACTTGCGCATTACTAATTATAACTGTAAGCAAGTAAATAAAGGCAGGGTTAATTATATGCATGATGTAAGCAGTATTTGGGTGTTGAAATTGCCAAATAAGGGTCTTTAAATTACTGTCAATCATAAATGTATAAGCCATGTATTATCATACTGCTTTGAATAAAAGAGTTGTACTACCCCCCCACCCCCAGTGCTCACTTGAGGCGTTGAGGTGGAACGAGCAGGCAATAAAGGGTAACATTTGACCAATCCACCTCAGAACAACCTGTTTGTTTATTTAACTTCCAACAGATACTACATAACAACCTAACATCAGAGGGGGCCTTAGCCTATCTGGGACTCTAGACAAAGGTCCATTGTGAAGCCCCCTATAGGGGTCCCTGGCATCAGCCCTGTCCCCTGCCCCCCACAGCCCTGACACCCTGCTCCCCGTATGGCTCCTGCTCCCTGCAGCTGGCCCCCTCTGCCTCACCAGGGCCCCAACCTGCCCTCCATGGCCACAGTGTCCTGCCCGTCCCCACCTGCAGCCCTGGCACACCCCCAAAACCCCATGGCAGACCCTAGTTCCCCATGGCTGACCCCCTCCACAGCCCTGGCACCCACCCAGGATCCAACCCCACAACCATCCCAGTGCCATCCCCAACCCTCCCACTGCCAAAGGCAAGGGGAAGGGCGGGAGTGCAGAGCCGGGCCTTTGGGCCAGCCCACCCTGCCCTGCCCCATCAGTGCCTATTGGCCCTGGGGCTTGCCCCCCTCACAGCCCCCCTCCTTTCCCTTGGCCGGTGGCCCTGGCCCTGGTCCCACCCTGCATGGTGGGAAGCAGACACACCTTCCTCCCAGGGGTGGCTCAGGGGCATTCTGGTTGGCACACAGCAGCCACTCCCAGTTCCACCCCTTCCTCCCATGGGCCAAGGGCACCCTGCCAGAGCGTGGCAGCTGCCCACCTGCAGCATCCAATGGGGTCATGGCCAGAGGGCAGTGGCCGCTTGTTCCAAAGCCAGGGCCCAACGGCATCCAGCTCCCCCTCCAGGCTCCTCCCATTCCCCCCATGTTACCTCCCTCCCCCCCAAAAGTAAAAAAATAATATAAAAAGAGAGAAAAAAACAAACAGTGCGCCCCCTCCCAGCCCTCCTTCTGACTCCCAGCCTTCCCCCCAAACTGCCAAAAAAAAGATTAAAAAAACTGAAAAAAACCGGTCCAAGAAACTCCCCCCACCCAAAGCCTTCTCCCCAAAACTTCCACTTCCACTACATGGGCAGAGTGGTGGCTGCTCCTCACTCCAAGCCCCAACCCTTTCCCCACCTCTGGCCTGCCATATCATGGATGTGGCCCTTGGGCCAAAAAGTTTGCCCACCCCTGAGAGAGTGAATGATCAAACCAGCAGACAAAGGCGTGCCATTGTAGTCTTCAATTGTGATAATGCATCAATGAGGCCTGAAACAAACCTTTCTTGAATGTCCTCTACTGGTCTTCAAACAAAACTTCAACCTTGCCAAATTCATTCTCAGAAACAAACACTCCACCCACCAGGACATATCAACTCAAAGTGGCACCAGAGTCTGCCAGAACAATAGATGCACCACTGCTACAATGATCAACACAAAACACCTTTCCAAAATCCATTGGTCCTACACATGCCTATTACAAAATGTGGTGTACTTCATCCAGTGCATTAAATGCACCAATAATAACTTCATGGGTGAAACTAGTCAATCACTATACTCCCAATGAACTCATACAGGAAAATTTAAAAAGTAAAAAACATCATATCACTGGTCAGTTAACACTTTTCACAAAACGATTGCTCCATATCTAGCCTCTCAGTTCTCATCCTCAAAGGCAACCTGCACAACACCTTCAAAAGACAAGCCAAGGAGCTGAAATTCATAACTTGATTAGACACTGAAAACCAGGAATTCAATAAAGACACTAGATTTATGGATCATTATAACAATCTGTAACCTATTAACCCTCTCTTGTCCTGGATCTACAGAGGAGTTAACTGCCCATTTCACTTTGAATGGTTTCATGCACCATGTTAACTCCTTATACTTAACAGTGTGGTCTGCCTTGTAATTAACTAGTCTAACATGGCTACCCCTTTGGAACTTGTATTTAGCTGTGACACTGGCTACTATTGTTTCAGCTATCTTATTCCAAAAAGAAGACCTGGTTCTTACATTAATCCTTACTGAAGGGAGGCTCTCACACCCACAGCTTCAAGGATGTTTCACGCAATGTCCATCAAAACAATATCATATTCAAAAGCAGTACGTTTAACAAAATAAAAGGCTATTGTTGGCTTTATAATGTATTTACATAGACTGTACATGAACATTTTTACTACCTTTGTGAAAAAATCCTATAGAATTTAATTAAAAGAATCTTTCTATAGCTTTCTTTATGATGATTTTATAGGATTCTATAGCTCAAATATAATTTGATTGAACTCCATAATATAGGTTAGCTAAAAACATAAAACAGGTATCCTCATTCACTATTAAATTCTGTAGCTTTTAAAGTAATTTGTTGTGTAATTACATTTCTGTAGTACTCTATTAGTGTAAAATTTTGTAAAATGTTTCCAATTAAGTTACAAATAATTTTTTTTACTTTTACTGAAGGTGGAAGAAAGTTTTAAAAATATAGGTTACTTTTCACAAGTTATGCTTTTCGTTTACTGCCTGAATTTCTCACTGCTTGGCCAATTTTACTCAACAAAGTTCATTTTTATTTATAATTAGTTTTCCTTTCAAATACTTAGTTCAGCAATGCTTGAGTTTTAAACAGAAAAACTAAATGTTAATTGTTTACCATGGGTGTCAAACATGCGGCCCGTGAACCTCTTCCGGCTCATGACTACACTCAGCGTGACCATACTCTCTCCCTAACAGAAAGAGAGAGGTTTTGCATATCCAATACTCCGCAATGCCACAAGAGTGCCAGGTCTCTCGACATCACAGAGTGCTGGGTATGCGAGACTGCGCTCTGTGAGTCCACACTCTCTCCCTAACAAAGAGAGAGTGGTATCACGGAGTGGAGTTTCACATACACAGCACATTGAAATGCCACGAGAATGCTATAGTATTTTGGTTTATGGTATATATACAGCCCACTTGAAGTACATTTAAGTCAAATCCAGCCCACTATAGCAAATGAGTTTGACACCCCTGGTTTAAACACAATCGTTTTATTTGGGATTTTTAAAATTTTAAAATAGTTCTATTGCTCTTTGATTTCATAAAAGCTTGTTGGTTTTTTTCAAAGTATAGATTTTGGGACAAATTGGAGCCAGGATGCAATAAAGCACTTAAGTACATTCATAGGGTGCATCTACACTTACAAATTAAGTCGACTTAATTTAATCTGCGTCTACACTACATTTTCCTTAAGTCGACTTAAGCAGCAGCTTAAATTGATTTAAGGAAAATTAAAGTTGACTTTATAAAACCTAGTATAAAGTCGACTTTACTGGCTAAGTCGACTTTATTAAGTTGACTTAGCCAGTGTGGATGCAGATTAGCCCTAAATCGACTTTAAGTTGACTTAAAGGGCTCCAGGGCTCTCCCACTGCCCTCCCTGCCAGGGTGGCTGGCACAAGCAGAGCTGGCATGCCCCCCCCACAGGGCAGGACAGAGCCCTGCCCACTCTGCTCCTAGGCCCTGCCAGTGTCCCTGTCCTGCTCAGCCCCCATTGTACCCAGGTACAATGGGGCAAATGCTGAGCCCCCTGGCACTTGGCAAGGGGTGCCCCCTGCCACCGTGGACCAGTCCCAGGTCCACATAGCCCCTACAAGTTGACTTAGGCATCCAGTGTTGATGCTCTAAGTCAATTTGGCAGGGTCCCCTTTAAGTCGACTTAATTTTTGAGGGTGGACATGCTAAGTCGAATTAACAAAGTAGACTTAGCAAAGTCAACTTATTTGGCCAAGTGTAGACATAGCCTTAGATTTAAGTACATGATAGTCTTATTAAAGTCAAACTGACAGTGCCCATTTAAGAAAAGTTCAGTGGACGTGTGAGTAACAGCTTCTGGGAATCTTGTGCTTTTAGAACTGGTGCCATTTAAGATCTCAAAATGCAAAACTCAGAACTTGATTCTCTAAATCCTCCCTGTTTAGAACGCCTCTGAAAGTCAGAGGTAGCCTTCATAAGACCCCAAATGTGTAATTTTACTACTAATGTAGTTATCCAGATGCTGGAAGATGGTATAGTATTCAATCCCTATTAAAATAAAATTGATGGCTTTACACATTTTATTTCAACAATTTTGAAAGCACTGCAGTAAAATCTGACCTGGAATTGTGAAGCTTTCTTCCTGAATCTTAAAACTTTACACTTATACTATATTGAAATTCTGCCTCCCACAGAATGTTTTTGTTATTAAAATTCAGAAAGAGAGAGTAGTGATAAAATAGTAAATAAAATTCAAGTGATTCATTTCACCTTTTATTTCAAAAACCATTTTAAACGGCAGTAAAATAAAGTGCATTTTACATTGTGATTTACCTGTAATGACAGTTTAGTAAGTTCTGACTGTCTATATCTTTTGGCGCAAAGAGAATGTGCAAGTATACCTCGGAAATATGAATACTCCCAGCAGGCTTCATTCAGTCAATGTTTAAGTTACAGTATAAGCCTTATTTATCATAACTGCAGAATAAAAAGAAAAGGAAGGATTTAAAGTGTTAGATAAAGTGATTTCTCCTTTATCTGGTTAAAGTTCTGACTCCAGATCAAGACCTCAAAAGGCTATCATTGCAGACAGAGGGTCAACTCAGCTGATGTCTTAGGCCTGATCTACACTACAAGTTAGATTGATATAAGCTGCCTTGCGGTGACCTATTTCTGCATCTGTCTGTCACTTGATGCATGCTGGGCTATAATCTGTGTGACATTACTGTTCACTCCTGCCATGTAACTGTGTGATTTGATGCAAAATATGCCATGCAAAGTTCTTTTATGAATGCTCCTAACATATTCTGCATTATTGTTATGATATGTTTTCTGCAGCACCATGTATGTGTGCAGATGTGAATTACGTCCCCAGGCATTTCACATGGTTCAGGCGGAAGGGCTGCCTCTCAGTGTGTAGGCTGAAGAGGTGTATGGCAAAGATTAGACAAACTGAGCTCCCTGGCTCAGATGGAACAAGAATCACACAGCATTGAGGGAGAGGGGGAAGTCTCTCGCCCTTTCTGAACAAAGAAGATAACCTGCAAGATGAAGGAGGGGCAAAGTGGGGTTGGAAGCAAATACAGACACTTTGAACCAGGAGAGGCTTTTGGCCAGAGAAAGACCATCTTGAAACATTTTCCATCTGCAAGAAGGATTGGACCCTGCCTAGGAATAGATAGAGATTGGCTGTAAAACCATCAACAGCTGAACAGTATTACTAATCCTGGAAAGCGATCTTAGGTTAGACAGTGATGTTAGGTTAGAATGCGTCTTATATCTTTTATTTGCTTGTGGTAACGCCTTTATAAAATGATTGTGCATTGATTTGCTATATACTCACGTAAAATCATGTTCTAATCAATAAACTAGTGTTTGTTTCATCTAAAGCTGTGTGAACTTTAGAGCGTGTGAATGAGTGAGACTGGGCATTCCCATTTCTTTGATAAATGGGCTAATCGAAATCCATGGGCCTACAGTGATTGGGGAAGAGTCCCAATCCTTGCAGGATGGAAGTACCCAGTGTGGTATCTGGGGGCTGTGGGTGCTTGCTAGGGGACCATCTTCTAAGTGGCTGGAAAGTGCACACTCACTGCCTGGGACTGGTTACATGCAGGAGGCTGGTGTGGACTGACCCAGGAGTGTGTGGTCACCTAGCTAAGTGGGGTTCAGAAGTGGAGATCAGAGGTCACCATGACATCCCAGACCAGATTCTGGGAAGGGAAAGTCACACTGTCTACATTTAAATTTGTCTCCCACCGATGATGACAGTTCTCTTTTACACTGACATAGTAACACCCTCACTTGAAGTGGTGTCAAGACATGGTGGATGTATTGAGGTTGACAAAGTGTGAATGTAGACACTGCATTATCTACGTCAACCCCACTACTCCTCAAGCAACTGTCCCCCAATACCCAACAGTAACCACTCTGGTCACAACTGTGAACTCCATTGCCCAATGGTCGTGGAGACCTGAAGTCATTTCCTCCTTCCTCCTTTAAGAGCCACATACATTTTTTAAATGCCCTTTCCTGATTATCGAGATAGACAAGCACACTTAGCAGCTCTCCATTGTTGACTGCAATGGTCTAGCTGCCTATGCCATCTACATGCTTCAGACATGCTCCAACTTGAATAGACAAGAGATATTGGCTGACCTGAGTCTCTGGAGGGAAGAGACTGTGTAAGCATAGATATGGACCAGCCATAGAAATGTGGACATCTATGATCAGATTGCACAAGAGATGCTGGAGAAGGTATGACAGAGATAAGGAGCTGTGGCAAGCATATCAGCAGGCCAGGGAAGCCAACAATCCATCGAGTCCTAAACTGCAGACCTGCTGCTTTTACAAAGATCTGCATGCCACACTTGCTGGAGACCTCACTAACACCCTGCACATCACCATGGCTACCTCCAAGGAGTCCAAGTCACAGGCCAGGGCCAGGCCTGGAACAGGGCCAGATTTAGGGGTAGGTGATCCAGGTGACTGCCTGAGGTGTTGGGAACTGGATGCACTCAAGCAACAGAAATCAAGAATATTTTATGCTTCCCCATTATGGACTTGCATTGGCCAATGCAATAAGGAAGATAGTATCTTTATGAATGTGCTTGCACTTTTGAATGACATAATCATGTATTAAATGGGGGTGGAGTGAAAGAGTACAGATTGACGCATATTGCTGTTAAAGGCTACAGCAGTGGGGGGGGGGGGCACTGATAAAGGATTTTGCTGTTTCTGTTTCTTTCTTAGTCTTGAGCTCTGGCTGTTTCCAGATTTGTATTTTTTTTTCATCTTTCTTTCTGGGAACGGTCTTTGTGACCTCAAGAATGTGTATTTGGGAGGAGTGCCTTTCTAACCTATCAGAAACTGTATTTGATTTCTGTAACATGAACTAAAGTCTATAAGAGAAGTTGTTACTACGTCACAGGTTGGAAATTTTCTTTGGTCTCTCCCCGTGAGCGCTCCCATATACAGATCTAAGTAAAGGCTTGCTAATTACACTTAAGAGATTTGCATTTTTCATTGACATTGCTATATTGAGACATAGGTTTTTCACACAACCTCCTTGTTGTTTCTGATCATGAGTTTATTATTGAAAATACACAGTTGGTGTGACGTGCTGCTCCCCCACCCCACACTGCTCTAATGTGATCTCTGTGTCTTTCCTGTTAATCCTTGCAATGTAAAGGTGTAGTTTAGTACAAAGTATGTCATGCCAGGTATTTTTTTGAATGCTCATTGCATGCTCTATATTATTGCTATGGTAACATGTTTCCTGTAACATCGAATACATGAACAGATATGAAACATGTTTCCAAATGTATTTCACATGACTCAGGTGGGAACAGGTGGTCAGAGCTGCATCCAACACACCCAGGCTATCTACACATGATCAGATTAAAAAGCAACATGGCAATCGCTCTATAAAAAACACGTGACCTTTATTGCGGGATAGTGCATACACACATCGTTCCTTGTAACGCAACAGAATTCTTTGCAATATCACGGTGTAGCACAATGAATTCTGGGCACCTATCCCACAGTTCAATTTTCCCTCAATCTGTGCTTGAAATCATGGGATGAAGGAAAGGAACACAAAGCGCCATGGGTAAACTCTCAGTTTCCCGTGGTGCACTGTGTTCCCCTTGCATCTTCCTCATTGCCAATAGCAACTCGCGCCTATTTTCAACAGTGCAGTGACACACCGCACCACATGCGAGCAATCACAACAGTAACAGCATGGATCCTGCTCTGATCCCCACTGTCGCCTTCAGCATTCTAAATACATCTTGGCTGGTTGCTCAGTACGCAATGAGCTCCGAGTCAGATGAGGACGCTGAGGAGCAGGGGCTGATCGATGCCATGCAGAGCAACAGTATCGCGTTGCTCAGCTCCTTCACCGATCATCTGCACACAGTGCAATGCCTTTTCTGGTCGTGAGAGACAAGCACTGAGTGGTGGGATCGCATTGTTATGCAGCTGTGGGATGACAAGCAGTGGGTACAGAACTTTCGAATGCGGAAAGCAACATTTCTGGAACTGTGCTCAGAGTTGGCCCCTGCCCTGTGACGTAAAGACACCAACATGAGGTCAGCCCTAACCGTGGAGAAGCGTGTTGCAATTGCTGTCTGGAAGATGGCGACTCCTGACTGCTACCAGTCGGTTGCAAACCAGTTTGGAGTCGGGAGGTCCACCATCGGATTAGCCCTCTCACAAGTGTGCCGAGCCATCAATCGCGTTCTGCTACGGAGGATGGTGACGTTGGGCAATGTTAGTGAGATTGTGGATGGCTTTGCTGCCATGGGATTCCCTAACTGCGGGGGAGCCATAGACGGCACACACATCCCTATTTTGGCTCCAGACCATCTCGCAACTGAGTATATCAACAGGAAGGGCTACTTCTCCATGGTGCTGCAAGCACTCGTGGATCACAAGGGGCGTTTTACGGACATCAATGCTGGGTGGTCGGGAAAGGTGCATGATGCCCGCATTTTCAGGAACACTGGTCTGTACCGGAAGCTGGAAGGGGGTACCTTCTTCCCTGATCAAAAAATTACAGTGGGGGCTGTGGAGATGCCCATAGTCATCCTTGGAGACCCAGCATACCCACTGATGCCATGGCTCATGAAGCCGTACACCGGGAACCTAGATCGCAGCAAGGAGCGGTTCAATTACAGATTGAGCCGCTGTAGAATGACTGTGGAGTGTGCCTTCGGCCGTTTAAAAGGGGGCTGGTGATGTTTGTATGGGAGGCTGGACTTGGCAGAGGACAACATCCCTGCTGTGATTGCATCATGCTGTGTCCTTCATAACATTTGTGAAAGTAGGGGAGAAAAGCTTTCCCCGGGGTGGGCTATGGAGGCACAGCTCCTCGAGGAAACATACGAACAGCCAGCCACTAGGAGTATTAGGGGGGCCCAAGGAGAAGCTGCTCGCATAAGGGAGGCACTCAGGGACCATTTCAATGATGCCCTTCCCTAGTTAACTTCCAGAACACATCAGGTGCACCTTATGAGATTTTCAATGTGTACAATTAAAGCCACTCTTCAAATTATTTGTCACTGTTTTTATTAAAACCTAAAGGGGGGGGGGTTACAGGTGGGTGTAGCTGCGGGTCTCTAAAAAGTAGCTCTGGGGGGGACTGGATGTTGCAGTGTACCAGGGGGATGGGTGGCCTTCAAAGAAATTCTTTGAAAGACTACGGGGTGTGGGAGGCAGACACGGCTGAACTGTATGGAGTGGAGCCCATACATTAATCGCCTGGGTCTGCAAAGCAATCATGCTTTTGAGCAGTTCTGTTTGCTCCTTCATCACTCTTATCAGTTTGTCCCTGTGTTTCTGCCTCCTCTGTTAGGATTCCTCTCTCCAGGCTCGATTCTCCCTCGCGGATTCCTGTGCTGTTTTCAGCAGGTCCTGAATCATATCCTCCCTGTTTCTTCGAGCACGCCGCCGAATGTTTCTCATGCGGTCATCTGGGGTAGACACCAGACTTGTGAAGGTCGAATCTAAAAAAAAAAATAATAATAAAGCTGTTGTTAACACAGAGACTAGATAACCAATGTAACCTTCCAGTAGCACATTCCACTGGAAGGTGTAGGGCAGTCAACATCCTATGCTTCGCTGAAGCGGACAAGGTACGTCCTAATAGAAAGCTTACTGGGGGCTAACATTCTGCACAGGACTCACAGATGGAACCCGATATCTCTCTCCTCAGAGTGCCCCTGCCAGCTAGAATACATATCCTACATGCCACCGGTTGCAAACCAGGACCGTATGCTGCTGCACTGTGTGCTGCCATGGTTCCCAGGGCTGTGCTTTGCAGCTGGCGAGGCAGAGTATTCATCTTTGGGAGCGTAGACACAAACGCTCTCCCATCTAACCTGAGTAGTAGGCTCTGGAGGTACATCGAGGAAACCTTTAGTGAACTAAATACAGATGATTTTTTGACAGTCACTGCTTGTGTTGATGCACTTCTAATAAATGCAAAGTAAAGAGCGTGCACAGCGGGGACTGATACAGCAAGCACCCCCACCCCGGATAATGATATTTTAGCAGGAGCCATAGCTGCACGAAAGAGAAACTTAACGGAACCCCCCTCTGCCGCCTCAGACGACATGCTGCAATTCATGTCTTGGGTGGACGTCTCAGCAGGGGTGCAGAAGAGCTCCTGGCTACACGCTGTTGCGCTTTCCTCCAGGTCATCCTCCATCTCCTCCTCCTCATCGATCATGTCCTCATCCTGCTCGGGTCTGGCATTCACTGGATGAAGGGGGGCCGATGTGTCCACGGGACTCTTTGCAGTGGTTGGGGGGTCCCCACTGAGGATGGCTTCTATCTCTTTATAGTACCTGCATGTAGCAGGCGCTGATCCCGAACGGTGGTTTGCCTCCTTCGCTCGGTGATAGGTTATTCTTAGCTCCTTCACCTTTGACCTGCACTGCACAGTGTCTCTATCATAACCTCTCTCTGACATGGCCCGAGAAATTATGCCAAATGTATCATAATTTCACCTGCTGCCGCGTAGCTGTGCCTGCACAGCGGACTCTCCCCAGATGCTGATCAGGTCCAGCACCTCTGCCGTGCTCCAAAGGGGTGTGCGTCTTCCATGACGGGCCGCCATTGCTACTGATGATCGGAGCTGCACTCCACTCCACGAGGAAGAGAACAGGAAGTGAAAGAGATGAGAAATTCGAAAATCCCGGGAATCTGAGCAGGGCGGGGACTGTTTCGTCACGGCCACAGAGCGGGTGCGGGGAAGACCAGAGAGGACGACTTTGGAATGCTGGGACACTTCCAGAGGCCAATCATTGCGCGGTAAGCGTACACACGAGTGGAAAGGTGCAACAGCTGTTCCGCATTAACTGCTACCACCCTCATCGAGGTGGTTTTTGTATTGCGCTATAACAAGGCAGTTAACGTGCAACAGCCCTATTGCACGTATGTACGCTGTTGTTGGTATCGCGCGGTAATGATTGTTAATGCGCGATAAAGTGATCGTGTGTACAAGGCCCCAGTGAAAATACGCATATCAAAACATGGTGATCAAGTACTTTGGCTAGAGAGGGAAAGTCACCTAACTGAAGGAGGGGTTCTGAAAAGTGTAGATTTTGGAAAAGGAGTGTAAGTGTGAACGCCTGACTTGGAACAAAGGCAAAGTATACCAGTTTCTTTGTTAAACTGACGGCCTGGAGTAAAAGAATTCACAGTAATCAGGAAAGTCCTGAACCCTGCAAGATGAAGATTCCCAGAACTGCATCTGGGCGCTGGGGGTGCTCACTGGGGGACCATCCCACAAGTGGCTAGTGGCTGCCTGAGGCCCAGTTACATGCAGGAAGCTGGCATTAGTTGACCCAGGAGTGAGGGTCCACCCAGTAAGGTGAGGTAAGGTGGGTCCCAGGATTGGAGAATTGGGGGGCACAGTAGCACCTCACTCTATATTGCAGGAGGGGAATGTCACAGGTGTGTTGCAGTGATGGCAATAAAACATTGTTTTAAAATAAAAGTTTCCCGTAAATGTGTTAAAAGGGGGGGGAGGGGGAGAGGGTACAGTCTTAAACCCTTGCCTAGTAGGCCAGCTGTCAGTAGTAAATCTGAATAGCAGGGACACCAAAATCTTTTAAAGTAACTATGAACAAAATGCTTAAAACATGTTTAAAAGTGAAACAATATACAAGACACCTCCCAACACACACATGCTTTTACATATCCCCTGGCAACCTATTTTTATTTTCCTTCCTTCCGCATTTTCCACACGCTTGGGCTATGTCTACACTGGCAAGTTAGTTTGAATTAAGCCTCCTTAATTTGAACTAACTAAAGCCATGGCTACACTAGGCTTTAGTTAGTTCGAATTAAGGGCTTCCTTAATTCGAACTAATAAGTTTGAATAGGGTATTCGAACTAAGGGGCTAATTTGAACTAACTAGTTCGAATTAACCAATGTGGCCATCTTAATTCGAACTAATTTCTTAGTTCGAATTAACCGGCCATTGAAATAAATGGGGATCGCTAATTCGAACTAAGCAAGTGCTTGCTTAGTTCGAACTAACATTCCAGTGTGGCCATCCTAGTTCGAATTAAGCTAATTCGAACTAACTAAAATTAGTTTGAATTAGTTGGTTTGAACTAACTAATTCAAACTAATTTTAGCAAGTGTAGAAATAGCCTTGGTGTCTGTGCAGAGAGGTGGCGGTGTCCCTTGGGCGAGGGGTTCAGCACTGAAGACCCCATGGAGCACATTTGCTCTATGAAACTGTTCCTAGGACCCAGATGCCTGGGGCACCCAGCCATGGAGTGGTTCAAGCACTTCTTGGAATGCAGCAGGATAGGATATAGCAAAGGGGATGCAGCCAGTGGTGAGGGTGTAGGTAGAGCTTGCACTTTTGGGACCATTCAAGACAGCAGTTGCTCAAAAAGTTCTCTCTGTCATGCTCGATCTTCCTCCTTTAACCACCATTGCTGTTCCATGAACTGTAAAGCCAATACCTGCTCCCACCCTGCTACTTTGTCTTCAAGCTGCAAAACCAGCTTGATCCTTTCCACTTGCCTTTTGGGATGTCTTTCCTGTAGCTGCAAGTCCCTTTGCCTTCAGTATTCAACCAGCTTGTTGGCCCTGTCCAGAACTTCAACCTCAAGTTCATCACTGAATCATTTCATCTTCAAATGGTCTGCAATGGTATGGTGAGCAAGGCTTCTGCAGTGTGGGCAAGCTGTGGAGGTACTGCAGCCAGAAGGAGTCCAAGGGCCTAGAACAGGACAAGAGAGATGGTTATTTTCAAGAACAGCTCATTGCAGGGGCACAGAAGAAATAATTCTGAAATTTCAAGGGGCAAAGAATGTTACTTTTTGAAACTGAACTTCAGTAAACTGGGAGAGGGCTGCTTCACACCACAGAAGCTGCCTGGATACTGCCAGGCTAATCGCAGTGAAGGAAGTGCAGGGGCTACAGCCTAATCCCAGAGGAATTACTGACCCGTTGTCTGTGTCTCAACCCATTCAGTGGAGTGGAAACCCAAATAGTCTATTGGCTCTGGCCCTTAGGTGGGAGTGGGCTCTTCAAAGAGTCCATAGACACTGGCCCGTGGGCAGAACACACAATAGTCAGTAGGCAGGAGCAGAGCAGCCATCAGTCTAAGGACTCAGGCAGGGGCTTGAGTACCTCATCAGTCTAGGGGGTGAGATCTCCAGTGGGGGGACTGCCACACCAGGGATGGGTGGCAGGAGACACAGGCCTGAAAAACTCCACCACATCCCAACCCAGCACCAAAACAGTGAGGGAAGTATTCCATCACTGGACCAGTGGGGAATCTAGCTGTAATGCTGGAGGCAGGTTTTTGAGGCTCACTCCTTCAGCCTCAGCAGCTGCAGCAGGGGACTAGGGGGCAGCAGGTTCCATCCAGCTCTTAGCCTGTGTACCCTCAAGCCCAGGACACCAGAAGTCCCATTGGCACCCTTCCCCACCCTCCCGTACAACAGTACAATGCTGAGGGAATGAAAATCCCTTTGTAAATTGTCCAGCCACTGTGGCTGGGTTGGGGATCCCTTATGTTCAGCTCTAGTAGGGGGCCAGAGGAGGGAATTACAGCTCCCAGCCTTGCCCTCCCCACCTACCCACCCTTCAGGTCTGGAGGCAGCTTTCAGCTTCATTACCTCGGCCTCTGCAGCAGGAGATTTGGGGGTAGCAGCCCCAACCCCAGCAGGTTCCACCCAGACCTTAGCCTGCACTCCCCAAAGACCTGGAATTCCAAAGACCACCCCCCAGCTCCCTCCCCACCCTCATTTACAGTGCAGTGACGAGATAATGGGAATCCCCATCTGCAGCTGTGTTGTGAATCATGCAGCCTGGTAAGTCAGGGAACTTGGAAGCCATGGCTGACCCCAGTGTTCAGCTCTAGGAGGGGGCCAGAGGAGGGGATCTCAGCCCTCCTGCCGCTCCAGGGCTGGAGGCAGCTTTCAGCTTCAGTGCAGATGCAGCAGAAGGGCTGGGGAAAGACCTCCTCACACACTCCTAGCCTAGGCAGCCGCCATTCCAGGGAATCCAGACCAGCCATTAGCCCACACCTTTACCTGGCCACTGGCCCCAGGACTTCCTTCCTCCCTTATTTTTCATATTGCTTTTGAAGGAATCCCTCACCCACCTCACACTGCCTGTTGAACTGCTCTGCTTCAGGAAGCCAGAGCAGAACCACTTCCTGGGAAGAACCAGGTATTTAGAGGGGAAGGGCTCTTGCTCCAGCAGCTGGCAACTACCCCAGCAGGATATTATCATTAGACCATGTTAGCTTCCTTTCCTGCATGGGGCTTGAGTGCTGGGCTGTGCTACAGCTGGGCTTGGTTTCGGTGTGTGCAGGGCAGATGAGCACACATAGAAATGGAAGTATTCCGGCACTAGGACCCAGGAGGCAGCACCCAACTGGTTCTGCTTCTCCCTGAAGCACCAGCCCAGCCTGGCTGCCTCCACCCCCTCCACCCCAAAAAAGTGCCACAAGACTCCTCTTTTGTTTTTCAGCTAGGCAGAGAAATTGAAACTTGAGACTGGACTGGAGAAGAGAAGACTCCTCTTTTGTTTTGCTCAGAAGGCTGATGTCAGTCTCACACTGCCTGAGACCATGGCATGCTGAGCTTTATATGCTCCATATAGGTAGATTCTCAGGCAGCTGAGGGAACCAGGCTGCACAGAGCATAAAAGCTTTTGTCTTCTGACCATGGAGGGTAGGCGGCAGGGAAAGAGGTGGGGCCATCACAGCCAAACAGGGAAGTCCTTGCCTCCCTGTGCCTTCAATAAACTCTGCCAATGCCAGTGCGCATCAAAAAGCTCCTCCAAATACAGCCCCAGGCTGTACTGCAGCTGCTCCTGCAGCAAAATATCCTCTGAGACTGGTTTCATCACCACCTGCTGCTGGTTCCCATCAGTTCCCATTGGTGGGTATTTATACCTCTGTTTAGGGGCTGCAGATATAAGAGGCCAAACAGGATGCAGGTCACCTCCCTTTGAAGGTGTGCAGTCCTACCCTCTTTGCAGTACCACTGCTGAAAGAGTGCCCAGGATACGGCCCCACCCACGCTTCACCCTGAAGCTATGCTCCCACTCCTCCTCTTCCCATGTGGCCTTGCCCATGCTGCTCCTCTTGCCACCCCTTCTCTGCCTCTTCCCCAAGGGCCCCTGCCCACTGCTTGCTCCTGTCTGGCCCCTCCCCTGCAGACAAGCGATGGGCTGGAGAGGAGTGAGCGGTGTGTGGGATGACCTCAGGAAATGGGACCAAGCAGGAATGGGGCCTGGGGTGAAACAGGGGGCAGGACCACAGTTCAGGCATTAGTGCCCCTCTCCACTTCCAACCTCCCCAAATGCAGGAGTCATGCACACACCACCCAGACTTGTGTTAACTTCAGTCTAGCTAGCACAGGTAACAATAGCAGTGTAGACATGGCCGCTTGGGCATCAGTACAGACTAGCAACTTGAGTACAAGCCCTCCCAGGATATGCTGGAAGGTGTGATTCCTAGCATAGGTAGACAGATTTGTGCTTTTACAGCTCTAGCTAGCATACTGAAAATAGCAGTGTGTCTATTGCAGCACTAGTGGCGGTTCAAGCTACTTGCCCACTTGACCAGCTCACTCAGAGTCCAAGCCCACACCCACTTGACCATCTCACTCAGAGTCTGGGTGACTAGCCCAAACCACCACCTAGGTATAAGGATTCTGACAAGGGCAAATGGGACTGAAGGTCAGAGCAGGGCCAGACCCAAGACTGGGAGTAGCTTTTAGTCAGGTTCCAGGACACAATGGGTACCAAGGGTCAGAGTCAGGGTCAAGAGGCAAAATTCAAATGAAGCAGAGGTCAAAACCTGGCATTCAGGAGCAGAAATGGTCATCACTGCTATAAAGGATTAACTGAGCAGTTCCTGGAGTGCCCCTTGGGTTTATGTAGAGCACTGAGCCAATTAGGAGCCATGAGGTTGCTGCCTGTCAGGCCCCTTATGGCACAATGGCCCAATGTCTTTGTCCACAAAGGTCATGGGCAGTGGAGCACACACCAGTAACACCTGCTATTGGGTGGCAGCAGCCATGCCACCACATCTATACTACTATTTTATCCTGCTAGCTAGATTACAGCACAGCTACCCATGCTACAATCACACCTTTAACTTGCAGTGTGAACATACTCGCATAGGGTGCATCTACACTTACAAGTTAGGTCAACTTAAGGAGGCTTAAGTCGACCTAACTTACTCCCTGCCACACTGGGCTTTTATTAAGTCGACTTAAGCTGCTCCGTAAGCCGATTTAAGGAAAACTCAAGTCGACTTAATAACACCAGCTATTTTTACATTAGGAAAAGTTAGATTGACTTTGTTAAGTCGACCTGAAGTCAACCTTATTAGGTCAACTTAACAAAGTGCTTTCCCTTAATCGGGACTTATTAATTCGACCTAACTTCCCTTAAGTCGACCTATGAAAGTGGATTTATGCGTCCACACTGGGCTTAGGTCGACCTAATGAGTGGTCCTTACTAAGTCGACCTAAGCTTTCATTAGGTCGACTTAAGGATTTTCTTAAGTCGATCTAATGACAGCCTAGTGTGGACAGGGTTTAAGTTAGGTCGACTTAAGCTTCCTTAAGTTGACCTAACTTGCCAGTGCAGACATAAGCCTTAAGTCAACCTAAAACTAGGTGGCTAAGTCGACTCCTTAAGTCGACTTAAGACAGTGTGGATGGGGATTAGTGCCTAAGTTGATTTTATTAATCCGATTTAGGCAATGTCTACACTAGAAAAAGTTAGGTCGACTTCGTTAAGTCAACTTAATAAAGTCGACTTTAAGTCGACTTAAAGTTGACCATATTAATTCGACTTAACAAAGTGGTGTCCATGGATGTGGACTTAGTCCACTTTGTTAAGTCGAACTAACTGCCGTTAGGTCGACTTAACAAAGTGGACTTAAGCATCCACACTGTGCTTAGGTCGACCTAAAGGAGGGTTAGGTCGACCTACCCGATGGTTCTTATTAAGTCGACATAAGCTTTCATTAAGTTGACTTAAGAAATTTCTTAAGTTGACTTAATGATAGCCTGGTGTGGATGGGGACTAAGTTAGGTCAACTTAAGCCTCCTTAAGTCGACCTAACTTGCCAGCGTAGACATAGCCTTTATGCGTTAAGCTGACTTAATAAAGTCGACAATGGGTATATCTACACTAGAAAAAGTTAAGTCAACTTTGTTAAGTCAACTTAATAAGATTGACTTTAAGTTGACTTAAAGTCGACCTTATTAAGTCGACTTAACAAAGTCAACTTTACTTTTCTGGTGTAGATATAGCCATAGAGTATAAGGCCAGAAGAGACCAACAGGTACATTACAGGCCACTAACACCACCTAGCCACCCACACACTAAACTCAACAATAGAGCTATGCCAGTTTGTAGAAGTTGAGGGTCTGGCCCAGAATTTATGAAACATGGGAATTGCCACACAGGATCACATCCATGGTCCATCTAGTCTTTTATCCTTTCTGAGAGCAGCCAGCTCTAGATACTTCAGAAGAAGGTGTAAAGCCTCTGCACTAGGCAGTTTTGGACTAATCTGCCCATAGGGAAAATTTCTTCCTAATCCTATTAGAGGTTTGTTTATGCTCTGAAGAATGAGAGTTATACCCCTTCCAAAACTCTTGGGCTATGTCTACACTATAAAAGTTAAGTCAACTTTTGTTATGTCGACTTTAATAAGGTCGACTTTAAATCAACTTAAAAGTGACCTTATTAAAGTCAGTTTAACACGTGCCAACACTTTAAGTTGACTTAGTCCACTTTGTTAAGTCAACCTAACTGCCCTTAGGTCGACTTAAGAAAGTGGACTTATGCATCCACACTGGGCTTAGGTCGACCCAAGGAAGCGTTAGGTCGACCTAAGGAGGCTTAAATCAATCTAATGAGTGGTAGTTATAAAGTCGACTTAAGCTTTCATTAAGTCGACTTAAGGAATTTCTTAAGTCGGCTTAATGAAAGCCTAGTGTGGACATGGCTTAATTTAAGTTGACTTAAGCCTCCTTAAGACGACTTAAATTGCCAGTGTAGACATGGTCCTGGAGTTATTTTAATCCTTACTATTGTGCTTCTGGATAGTTTTGTGATCTGTAATAATAATTGGTGAGTCTTACATAAATGCCCAATCCTCTTTTGGATCCTGCTAAACTCTTGATCCATTTAGCCCTGATTATGGAAGGATTTTATCCATGTGCTGAACTTTAAGAATATGACTAGTCCCATTGCTTTCAACAGAACTATTCATATGCTTACAGTTAAGCACATGCATAAGTGCTTGCAGGGTCAGGGCTTTGATGTAATTTTCCTATACAAAATTCAGAGTTTAAGGAAAGTCAAGATATAAGATAATGTATCTTTTTTTGTCATATTCTCCACAATAAAACTAGAAACTTCATTTGTAAAAATTTCACTTCTAATAATACTTAAACCTTAGTTAGGGCTAGCATCAAAATATGAAATGATGAGATGCTTAAAAATGGAAAAGTAGACTAAAGATTTTGTCCTTTTACTTTTATAGAATAAAATTAAATTCTCAATCTTTTCACCACATTTAATAAAAACTTCATCTTTTATCTCAGAATCAGTGATACAGTAGATGTATTTTTAAATATATTTTTGAATTTATTTTTATCTATATCTGGGGTGTCAACATATGGCCCACGCACCTCTTCCATCTGGTCTGCAACTGTGCCCCATAGGACCACACTCTCTCCCTAATAGAGAGTGGAGCACAGTCTCATGAAACTGCACTCTGATGTCTACACTAGACACTTAAAAGTTGACTTAACTTTTCTAGTATAGACATAGCTCCTTTTCGACCTTAGTAAGTCGACTTAACACTTTAATAAGGTTGACTTAGGCATTAACTCCCGTCCACACTGGCTTAAGTCGACCTAATAAGGTCAATTTAAGCATTAAGTCGACCTAAAAGCAGGTGTTATTAAGTTGACTTAACTTTTCCTTAAGTCGACTTAAGGAAATGCTTAAGTCGACTTAAGGAAAGCCCAGTTTGGATACAGAGCAGTTTAGGTCAAATTAAGCCTCCTTAAATTGACCTAACTTGTAAGTGTAGACACACCCTGTGATACCACACTCTCTCACTAACAGACAGAGCGTGTGTTCTCATGGTTTCACAGAGCACAGTCTCACATACCCAGTGCTCCACGATGCCATGAGTGTGTAAGCCCTAATATTTCGATTTATGGTATGTACGGCGCACTTGAAGTACATCTAAGTCAAATCTGGCCTGCTATAGCAAATGAGTTTGACACTCTAGCTTTACTGGTGTCTTTGGCTATGTCTACACTTGGCCAAATAAGTCAACTTTGCTAAGTCGACTTAGCATGTCCACACTATAAAATTAGGTTGACTTAAAGTAGACCTTGCCAAATCGACTTAGACACCACATTGGACACCTAAGTCAACTTCTAGGGGTTAGGTGAACCTGGGAGTGGTCCATGGTGGGAGGGGGGGCACCCCTTTCAAAGTGCCAGGGGGGTCAGCATTTGCCCCCTCATACCATATATGATATGGGTATAATGGGAGCTGAGCAGGACAGGGACAGGAGCAGGGTGTAGGAGCAGGGTGGGCAGGGCTGTGTCCTGCCCTGTGGATGGGCACGCCAGGCTCTGGCTCTGCCAGCCACCCTGGCAGGGAGGTCAGTGAGGGAGCCCTGCGGGCCCTTTAAGTCGACTTAAAGTTGATTTAGGGCTAATCCACATCTACACTGGCTAAGTCAACTTAATAAAGTCGACTTAGCCAGTAAACTCGACTTTAAACTAGGTTTTATAAAGTCGACTTAAAATTCCCTTAAGTCAACTTAAGGAAATTGTAGTGTAGACGCAGAGTAAATTAAGTCAACTTAAGCAGGCTTAAGTCGACTTAATTTACAAGCGTAGATGCACCCTGTGGTCTTTAATTCCATAAAGACCATAGCTTATGGTGCTGAGAGGAAGTGACTGCTGAATCCTATCATTTCACATATTGTATATTATAAAGTGTCATTAAAAAGGCAGAAAGTCATCCATATACTCCCCTGTTGAACTTTTAGTTCGATCAGCCAACAACTATTCTAACCTTCAATCCTTGTCCAGATCAACAACTTTGCCACCAGTTATTGACTTTGTTGCTATCATTTGTCCAGTTAAGAAGTTTACTGAAACTACAACCAGAAGGACACAGACTTTACTGATGGCCCTTAAAAAAAAAAAAAAAAACTCATGTGAATTTAGTGATTCTGAAAGGTGTCAGATTGATACTCTTGGAGACTGAAGTCCTCTGTTTATTTACAAAACAGTTATAGCAGTGCAAGATTCCTCATGGTGCGTAGCAAACGTACCTCAACCTCGAACTGGAGAAACCATTGTTAGCAGAGAGAAGGTGGTTGTCTTCATGCCCATTCAGTCCTTAACTTTTCTGAGGTTGACAGCAAAGGCATCAGTGATTAGTAATTGTATTTACTTATTTATTTTGATATACACCTCCAAAAATATGTCTATTATAGGTTCTAAGTACTTTTACTACAGAGTAGTAAAGTTATCATACAGATCCAGACAAAATTTAAGAATCCTTACTAGATATAAAATTTAACCAGCCAAAACGATTAAAACACCCTCCATTTTACCCTCAGATCCCAACCCACAGTGCATTCTCCCCCATCCCAAAGGTCCCTGACAATATGCAGGTTTTGTAACATACCTTAACAGTAAACAGATTTGGTCTTTTTCAGGCTAAGTGAGCATGATTTCCAAAGTTGAGGGACCTTCATGGACTTAAAAATGTCAGCATGAACAGCTGAATTTCATCCAGTGCTAGGAAATAGACCAACAGCACAAGAGCCATTTCAAGGTCTGAGTAGCTCTTCACCGAAATGGATGCAGGTTGAGATCTGAGGCGGCTACAGTAGATACGGTAGCAGTTATTTGGTCAAAACCTTCAGTGTAAGCTTAAAAAATAGAAGTTTAGACACAGGATGATAATTGGCCATTGACAAATGATGGCTTCTTGTGCAGAAGCTAAATTATCGCTTTCTTAATGAGTGCTGGCCAGCTGTCTGGCCTATGGTAGCTAATGATAACCCCCATCAATAACAGACTCTGTTCTTCCCTGCTGACCTTCAACAGTCAAGCAGGACACAGGTCCAAAGAACAGGTTGTAGGCTGAAGTATTCCCCAACACCTCCATTATCATTAGGGAATGATAAAGGCAGAGAGCTGAATTGCTCCTTATTATTTCCCAGACTGTTTTCAATGCAAAGACAGGACTGTGTTCACAGGATCATTAAAATGGTACTGTTGTTGAGAGACGAACATTTCTGTTGGCTGCCAATCTGTCTGCATGCCTCTGTACAATGGCATAATGGTTTTTCTCAAATTTTGTCTCTGGTTTCCTGCTATGAAACAGTCTTAATCCAGTCTTTCCAGTGCTTAGTTTGTAATGAAAATGTTGCCGAGACGCAAACATTTCTTTTTACTTTCATAACTGATGTGGCAAGTCCAAATACGCTGGAGTTAAACCTAGAGTTGTCGGGGCTCAGCTCTGACAAACCCCAGCACAAATTAAGCATGGAGTCCTTCCCCATAGCTCCATCTCACTTATGCCAACACACTTATACTGTATCTGTCTCTTCAAAATAGGGCTAAGGATTTAAGACTTTAGGACTTCAGCTCTCTGCCTCTATCATTTTCTAAGATAATGGAGATGATGGGGAATACTTCAGCCTACAGCCTGTTCTCTGGACTTATGTCCTGCTTGACTGTTGAAGGTCAGCAGGAAAAAACATAATGCATGGGCCTGGACTGTTCCTCTGCATCCCACAATTTCATCCTCCCTGTATTACCTCTTGTCATGCCCTTTTTATTACCAAAACTGAAACTCTATTGGACGTCTTCAAAATAGTGTTAAAATTGTATATGCAGAGTGAGAACTCACTTAGAAATGTTCACTATTGATTTGTTAATATATAGTATTTTAAAGTTATATTAAAGTGAGCATGCACATTGCAATATGCCATGAGTTACGAAGGGAAGCACCCCCTGTTCACCACAGGGGTTATGCACATACAATAGCTCCCTGTGTATCACTTTTGAAACTTTCTCTCACCATTTACAAAAAGTCATTTGTGTTTTGGGACATTAAGGCCTCTTTTTAGAAACTTTTTGTTTAAAATTGACGGCTAGCGATGAGCTAAAGCCAGTTGTGTCTGAAATGGAATCATAAGTCTCCAGAGCAAGATGCCCTCGTGTGTTCAGCAAAAGTGCTAGCTGGAAATGTGAGGTATTCTTCACTAAAGAAGAACCCCCAGGACTATTCTCTCTGTTTATCATCAGTCTTTAAATTTGTTCCATTCCTTTAGGCTCACAGGCACTGCAGCAAATAAGAAAGAACAAGCAGGAATAGTACTTGGATTTAAAAATATTACCATATTTACATTTTTGTCCTATGTTAGTTTTGGGTTTTGCTAATATACAATAGTACGAGTACTTTTAACAACTAACTCATCCTCATACATAAAAATGAATGGAGTCTATATATCTCAATACCACAGTAGTTCCATAGATGGAAATGTAAAATTATTGCTATCACATTCAGCTTCTTTGGCTTATGTAACCTCTCCTGCGTTCCTTCCTACTTGACTGACTGGTCCTTCACTGTTTCTTTTGTGGGTTCTTCCTCATCCCCTCTCAGCCAGTTTCCTTCAGGGCTCCTGGCTCAGTCCCCTCCTCTTCTCCATCTATCATGTTTCTCTGGGTGACTTTATGGTTGCCTGACCTCAACTATCGTCTTTACACTGATTACTTACACATCTGCCTCTACCCAACTCCTGTCCAATTGCTAGCCCCCAGTTGTCTTTCTAACCTGCTGTCATGGATGACTCACCACCAGATGAAGATGGCGAAAATCCAGCTCATCATTTCTCCTCATAAACCCACTCCTCCACCTTTTCCTTTCTCCATTGCTGTTTATTATAACACCATCCTGCATGTCTCCCAAGACTCTCTGTCTACACTGCAACTAAGAATCCCCAGCTTTACTGTGCTAGCGGACTTGGGATCATGGGGTTCAGGCTGCAGGGCTGTTTCATTGCAAGGTAGACACCCAGACTCAGTTTGGATCCAGGCTCTTGGACCTCTATGAGGTGGGTTGGTCCCAGAGCTCAAGGTGCAACCTGAACCTGAAAATCTACACTGCAATGAAACATCTCCACAGCCTGATCCAGCAGGCACAGGCCAGCTGCGAGTTTTTAATAGCAAAGTAGACATACCATTTAATCTGCTCTCACCTCACTCAGCTAGTCTGATACAGTTTCTGCTGTTTCCGCCTCAACATGTTCAAAACTACCCCTTCTTTCTGTCCCTCCAGCTAAAGCATTTGTTCATGCCTGAAATACTATAGCTTCTTCCTCTCTACAATAAGTTTGTATCTTTTCCTGTACTACCAACAAACTGTCCTTTTACTCCATTTTCATATTTATTGCATCAAACCAGTTTCCATTTCTTTTGCTAGACTCAGGTTCTGCATCATATCTGTTAAATACTTCAAGTACCTATGACATGCCTATATAAAAATGGGGATTTACTTGGTATTGGCTGGAACTGAATTACTTATTTCCCTTATTTTTTGTGATTTCCACTCTTTGTATATTGTGAATCTGCCCTTGAGAGGTGCTAAGTACTTCTAATGGACATTAAAGTCAGTGAGAGCTGTGGGTGCTCATTCATTCTCAGGATAAGAAGTCTCTATGGCTATGTCTATCCTGGCAATTAGAGTCGACTTAAAGAAGCTTAAGTCGACTTAAATTAAGCCGCGTCCACACCTGGTTTTCATTAAGTCGACTTAAGCAGTTCCTTAAATCGACTTAATTACTACCACTCTTTAGGTCGACTTAACAATTAAGTCGATTTGTTAAGTTGACCTAAAGATGGTGTGGCCGCCCTAGGTTGACTTAGTCTATAAGTCGACCTAGGGCATGGTCTGGGGAGAAGGAAGCCAGGCTCCTTTCTCCCTGGGACCTGCAGAGGTCCAGAGAGAAAAAGCCACAGCTCCCTTCTCGTTGGGACCCGAGGGTGTCCCGGCAAGAAGGAAGCCTCCGCTCCCTTCTTGGAGGGACTGCGGCTTCCTGGGGAAGGGACCCACGGGTCCCTTCTCAGCAGGGAGTCACTTCTGCCGCATCTACACTTGAAAAGTTAAGTCGACTTAACAAAGTCGACTTAACTTCTCAAGTGTAGACATAGCCCATGAGAGATTTTCTCCAGACTAGTTTATGACAGTTTTCCAGGAGGATGACACAATGAGACTTAAGACAGAAAAAATAGATAAAACTGGTGTTATGCAGAGAATGAAAAGAGCATCTTCACACCCCAGTGCCTAAGGTACCAAAAATTATACTGTTGTCTATGAGCTTTAACTAGGCAGCCTACTGGTATATTTACAGTCTAAAGCCAAATAGATTTCCAAATATAGGAAAATTAGCAGGATTAGAACAGACTGTGGGCTAGATTCTGATCTGTTACACTGGTGTAAATCCAGAATAATTGAATTTACATGAATGGAGTTATTCTGGATTTACCCCAGTGTAAGATATCCAAATTTTATCTCTTTGTCCATATGATTGGTAAGGCAGGCATATTGACTCAAAGCTTATGTAAATACTTTCGCAAAGGCTGCGTCTACAAACTAAGTCAACTTAAGGAGACTTAAGTCGACTTAATTTACTCCACGTCTACACTGGCCTTTCCTTAATTCGACTTATGCGTTGCCTTAAGTCGAATTAAGGAAAAGTTAGTTTGAATTAATAACACCTCATTTTAATTTGAACTAGTACTTAAGTCGACTTTATTAAGTCAACTTAAGCCAGTGGAGACACGGAGTAGTGCCTAAGTAGACCTTTTTAAGTTGACTTAAAATGTTAAGTTGACTTAATAAGTTCGAAAGGGGGCCACGTCTACACCTGAAAAGTTAAGTCCACTTCTGTTAAGTCGACTTAATAAAGTCCACTTTAAGTCAACTTAAAATGGACCTTATTAAGTCGACTTCATAAAATCAACCTAACTTTTCAAGTGTAGACATAGCCAACCCATCCATCCTCAGTGAAACAAACAAAAAAAACCCCGACTTTAAAGAGACCTTTTAAACAACAAAAAAAAACCCCTAACACTACACATATCTTATTAAATCTCTTGGGAGCAGTAGTTCTTTCAGTCTCCCAGGGCATAACTAGCAAAGCAAAGTAAGTTATGTTGACACAAATTCCTCGAGCAGCAGGTCTTTTGGGGAAGTGAACAAAGTGCTCTGTGGAGCCAGACTGGGTCAGGATCAAGTCAGTAAGTAGTGTATATCCTTGAAAAGTACAGCTGAGATTAAGGAAGTTAGGAAGAATGTCTTTTTATATTTATGTGCCTCCCAGAGCAAAGTAATCAGAATGATTATAGGACACATGGTAAATAATTTTAGTGTTCAACCTTCCTGAGGGGGTTTCTAGCATAACCCATCGATACCCACAAAATCCAATAGGGTTTTTTTGCTTAGAAAAAGAGACGGAGAGAGAGTGCATAAGAGGGATTCTATATTTTTAAAAAAGCTCTTCAATGTTAAACCCATCCTGCTTGCCTGCCTGCCTGCCTGCCTGATATAGAAGTCTCATTCCCTTTGAGTATCTTAAGTCATTCTTTGACACCCCTGGAGTCATATGACTGAACCAAAACAATACTCAATTGACCAGTCTGTCAGCAGAAATAAGTCTGTATTGCAAAAAGACTGTATTGCAGTCTTTTTCTTCAAAGAGTTTGTATTTCTCATGAAATAGTAAGGTACTTTTGATAGATGTGCTGTAATTGTATTCATTTATAATCTCAGCCATATGGAGGCACAGTGTAAATATATTTCAGACATCCTACCCATCCAATATTATTAATGGATGGAGATAGCAAAGTCCATGATATTTTATCATCACATATTGAATTTTAAAAAATTCTTTCAAAGAGGAGAAAAAAAAAGGACATCTTAAATTATTATTATTAAATTATTTATTATTACAAAATCTCATGATGGATTCCAATCTTTTGCCTGCTAGAGAACCTTTTGAAACACTGTAATGGATCATCAGGATTTCTGGTATTTTTCTATTTAAATCAAATGGCAGTCCTATTATTATCAACATGGATTGAAACAGGTACAGAGGTACTGTAGTACTGCTTAGAAGCAACCCACCTTGCAGGACCAGCATATTAAACAAGAAGGTTACCAACTCTAATGGTTTCATCACAAGCCTCATGACATTTGGTGTTTTTCTTAAAGCCCCAGATCCTGGAAGTAGGTAATTCTGTGAGAATCTGAGTTTCCATTTTTTAAAAAACAGATTTCTAGCCTAGGCTGCAAAAAATGGTTAACAGGGTAGACTCTAAAGTCTAAAAAACCAGAAGGCAAATAAAAAGACTCAACATTTAAGCCAGTCATATGTCTTTGGGGGGAATGGCTCATGATTTTTTAATACTTGGGGATGGCAACATGGGAATTATCTTCTTCTCCAAAATGCCCATGTGGATTGATGAGAAAGACAAATTTAGGATATCGTTATGATATACACGCTCACCCACGCCCCATCCCAGTGTTCACAGATTAGTATACTTGGAAAAGCATTAACAATTCTAAACCAAACTTTCCTCTGTTTGTTTACTACCTTCAAGAGACCAGTTCTCAGTTGTTTGTAGAATGAAACAGCTGTGTATAAACCAGCTATTTAAAAAAAAAAAAACAGATTGTGCAATAAGAGATTAGGAGAGCTATTAAAATTTCAAAAGAGCTAGTGGGCTAGATTTATATAAAGGATAAGTGGGAGGAGCCCCCTTCTCCTTTTAAATAGTGTAGTCTTCCAAAATCATTTCTTTGTGTTAATTTTCTATTTCTGACTTTAATGAATATTTTTAGTGGTTTCTACACAGAAAGCTTAGCATATCATTTGGGGTCATGACTCCTAAATTCTAATCCTGACTATGCTACTAACTCTCTGTTGGACCTTCAGTTTTTCACAGTTTCTTCATGTGTAGAATAAGGGGAATATTTCCTCTCATCCAGTGGTATTGTACTATGGAGACTGAAGTTTGTAAAATGCTTTGAGAAGAGGTGAAGCACTATGAAACGAGGTCCTTCACAATCCCTGTAAACATTGGCGGGGTCTTGCTGTTACATGGCTTCTTATCTCCTAGTGTGTGAAAATAACATTGACTAACTAGAAGACTCATTTTATTATACAAGAATTGAAACATCACCTCTGTCATGGAAAATTCCCCCAAACTCACATTTCCCAAAAGGGAATTCCTGGCACATCAAATGAAAATTCCTAAAAAGAACATCTGTTTAGTTTTACAAACCATATGATAACATCTTAATATCAAGACAAAACTACTGTATATGTTATGTGTTTTCTAACCATTAATTACAGAGATTACAAAGTCTCATTTTACTGTGCTTTAAACAACTTGTGCTGTGAGAAGAAACAAGGGAGGGGAGAAGCATGATTATATTGTCAGGCTTAATAGTTCAGAAATATTAATCAGCTCTCATAATCGTCGGTGGCATTCTATGTGTAATTGGCCCTGATGTGCATTTTTCCCTAAAGTCACTTTTTCTATCTCATACCTGTAAGGATGTAAGCAAGGTTAGGAATCTGAGAGCCTCTCTTGCTTAGCAGCTAAGTAGGGAGGGGGGCCACTGATTTACCTGTGCTTTGTATTTGCATGACACTCAGCATAATTTCACCCAAAGGCTGGGCATGATGGGAGATGGTATGTGTGACTGATTCAAATCCTCTAAATCTGGTGTTTTATCAGAATGGGGAAAGGAAATATTGCTCTTTCATGATATGCCACCCTTTGATTGTATATCTGTTATTGACCAAAAAGCTGATGGAAAGTCACCATCAGCAACAGAGAACTTGGAAAAGTGAGCAACCCTAGTTTTCAGAATTGTAAAACCAGGTGGGGAGGGGTGTGAGCACTAGTTCTGCTGGAGCTGTGCTTTAAGCCAACAACTATTTCCCGTCCTGTTGTTAAAGAATAGACCCAAAGATTCCGTGTAGAGGCTCTATTGTTATTTTGATTGAGCTGGAATCACCAGGGAAACAGAAACTTCCCAGTGAGCTGAAATCACTGATGAGAAGCTGAAATCACTAGGGAAGCAGAAACTTCCCAGAGAGCTGAAATCACTAAGAGCTGACTGAGGTCAGGGAGAGGGATGGAGCCTTGCAGGTGGTAGGTGTGACCAGCGGGCAGTGCAGTGGAGCCAGCAAACAGCAGGTGTGACCAGCAGGTGGTGCGGTGGAGCCAGCGAACAGCAGGTGTGACCAGCGGGCAGTGTGGCGGAGCCAGCGAACAGCAGGCGGAGCCAGTGGACAGCAGGTATGACCAGCGGGCAGTGCGGCGGAGCCAGCGGGCAGTGCGGCGGAGCCAGCGGACAGCAGGTATGACCAGCGGGCAGTGTGGCGGAGCCAGCGGACAGCAGGTGTGACCAGCGGGCGGTGCGGTGGAGCCAGCGGACAGCAGGTGTGACTAGAGGCCAGCAGCAGAGCCGACGGACCCAGACAGAGTCTGCGGACAACGGGTGTGAGTGGCCAGTGGGTGGTGTGAGCAGACCTTGAGGTGGCAGAGGACAATTGGAGGGGAGGACTGAGGGCTGACCTCCCCTCCTCCCCTTAGTGGTGGAATGAGTTCTGTCTATTGGGTTTTGTGGGAATCTTTGCACTGTATCCCAACCAGTGCTGCATTTTGATGTTGCTTTTATTTAGCCTTATTAAAAGTCTTGTATGCTATACTCAGACTTATGCTTGTGAGAAGGGAAGTATTGCCCTTCTAGGGTGCCCAGGGAGTGGTGTGTAATTTCCCAGAAGACTGGGTGGGGGCTCGAGCTAATTGGTGGTGTGACATTATTTGGGAACCCCTAGGAATAGAACCCGGTCCTTTGCCGCTGCCGTCATGGCCTGGCAAAGGGGTTACATACCAAATACATTTAAAGAACAAACATTTAATCAGCTATGTAGATTTGCACAATTCCACCGTGCTCTTTAATAGATATACATTTACAATTGTTAACAAAGGCTTATTATGATCCACGATGAACAAAGTAGCGTGTTAGTGCATTTGATTTAAAAGCCAATGCTGCTTGGACAGCCTGATGACCTAATTAGAGTCCTTTACTCTGCATGAAAGAAAGCTAAAATTTAATTTCTTAATTCAGTCCTTGGGTTTTCATGAGCTGAATAAAAGTCAGAGGCAGAATAACATACTCTAAGATGGAAGGGGTGATTGCTATAGTAAGAATGACCATGGCCGGCCAACCAAGCAACATTAATAGGTTATGGTGGGACTGCCCGCCTAGTCCAGACCTCGTGGCTCAAGCTGCTTGCTGCAATAAAAGCTTATAAGCATTCAAGAGAGAAAAGCAAGAGCCAGGTTCCTTTATGTGAAAAGAAACCAGCTTCAAGTTCCACTATCTGCTTTTCTTACGTTTTAAATTATCTCAAGTAGTTTCTTCATTTTGGGAACTGCACTACCTTAAAATGCTTCCTATTATGCTGTCACATTTTACTGTGCATTAAACATCTGGTACCAATAGACCAAACCAAAAAAAAAGCATGATTATGCTGTCAGACTTAATAATTCAGAAATATTAACCAGGTTTCATAGTATGAGGAGTTTTTCATGTGTAATTGGCCCATGATGTGTAGTTTGTACTCTCTACATACCAGTGTAAGATAACAGTGTTCAATCTTTCATGTAACTAACAGAGTTAATTTGGCTAAATTAAATCAGTTCATCAGCAATAGTCTCATCTTGTTAAAAAAAAAAGCATAGTTTGTTCAAAGTACTATTTAGAAAATGGGAGGCGGTGGGAAGCTCGTTCTAAGCAGTAATAGATAAGGAAAGCTATTTAGCCTTAAGCAAACGTGAGAGCTATGGAGGCTGAACCATGTGTAAGAAGACCATAAACCTCCTTGCCTGTTCAGTAACCAAATGACTGCTGCTTGGTTAGCCCTAAGTTTCAGTTTGAGACCTTTTGTTCCCATATTTAATTAAAACATCATTGTCATCTTCTGTGAGTATTGAGCTGTAATACTGTAGGCCTATTTAAGATCTGTTTCTTAATTGGTCTTAAATAGGTTAATTGCAATTCAAAGAACAAGTCATTACCAGTGGGAAGCAAATGTATGATGCAATGGGACAGAGCAGTAGCTATTGGCCAAATTGTCTCAGTTTTATTTTAGGGTTATGATTAAAAAGCAAATCTGTCACAAAAGGTGTCTAGATGGGGTTTTCCTTTGGGAGATCTATCTTTTGAACACAAACCAATTAAATTTAATTAATTATTGTTCATACAGGGCTTGAAAAATGTACTGGCATCATTGTTTAAAATGTACATAGTTGTTCCATGAGGCCATGCTAAGCTGCACTACCACAGGGTGAACGCTAGGAAGTTTTGTTCCTCTTAGAAGTGGCATGCAAGGGGATCATGAACACCACTCTGGGTCTTCCTGGATACAGCATATTTTCCATTCTGCTGGCTGGCATCTGAGCAGGTGGAGGCATGATCCTGTCACCTCTCCTCCCCTCCTATATTCTATGTAGAGTGGATTCGCCACAGCCAGAACCAAAGATTGACATTGGTGAGAAGCTAAATTCCTCATTCCTTCCCACTATGTTCCTGCCTAAGGGCCAGGTAAGAATCTGACCCTATCTTAAGTATTAAAGGTGAAATCATGGCCCCACTGAAATCAATGGGAGTTCTGCTTCAGTGGTGTCAGGATTTCACCCAACGTATTTTTTGTAATCAAAGCATTACAAGGATATTTTTCAAGTATTTTCTAATTGATGTCCTGTACCAAAACACTAAATTAAAAATCAACGTAGAACGCTAAATTAGCAATTAAACAAATGGATCCTTTAAAAATGTAACACTACCATGTTTTGGTTTGGGTTCGATACCTTTTTCATTTATGTTCCATTAAAACATTATGTATATGAAGATATATAGTTATATCATTTTAAAGTCAAATTAATTAAAGCATTCAATAAAGTATATACAGATTTCAAATAAATGTTTTAAAGAGAATTGCATTTTTAATTCTCCAAAGGACATCTAATCCTGGCATGCACCAGAAGATGAAGTGTTCCCTTGTTAACAGCCAATTGGAGCATTGGTTTCCCCAAGAGTCTGAAGCATTCTTATGGTCTGTCTGTTTTAGGATTTTATATTGCCACCTATTATTCTGGTATCAGAGCCTTAGTGGACTTCCAAGTCTCTGGCACTTCGTCCTTTGCGGGGTCAGAACTCAGTTCAAGGTAAGATTTTTCAGGGGAAAGCGGGGAGAGAACAGGTGGGAAATGTTCAAATTATGTTCAAAAGGCATGTTCATATCATGACCCTCATGTATGTGGAAAGGCTTCGTTAAAGAGGAAGACTTTGCAAAGTTTCCTAAAGATGATCAAACTCTGGATTCACCTCATATACTCTGGAAGATTGGTCCGTAGACAATGATATCTTCCTGGCTCTAACATACATTGCTCTGGGCTTTGAGATCTGCAGTGTCCAGAGGAACACAGCTGTCAGGAGAGTCAGAAAAAAAATTGGTTCTTAATGAAGCTGAATTTTATTTCATTAATTCCTTTGAAAATTAAGACCATCATCAGAAACTGACTGGAGCCCTTGGGCAACTTGAACATAGGCCTGATATGCTCATGACAACCAGAGCCATTGAGGAGGTGAGCATCTGAATTCTGCATTGGCTGGAGCCTATGCACTGTCTTCACATTCAGCTTCAGATTCAGTTACAGTAAACTAGAACAACAGTTCTCAAGCACTGTGTTGGGACACATTACTGTCTCACCACTCAGTGATAAGTGTGTTTCAGTGAGCCGGGGAGATGGCTGGATTTGGCTGGCGTTGGTGTGTCCTGTAGAGTTATGACACAATGCCAAGTGTGTTGCAACCTGCAAAAGGTTGAGAAGCAACGATCTAGAATGAAGGTGAAAACTGCATCAATCACTGTAGCCAGCTCTTGTCCAGGAAGAAGGTTTCCCAGTAAGCTGGATGTGGGTACCTTCACCTCCAGACTCCCATCTTGCCTTCTTTACTGTTTGAATAAACTTTATTTTGATGGATAATCCCCAGAAGAATCCACTTCAAAGGGATATTGGACTATAAAATTAAGGGGCAAAACCACCTCTCTCTCTCACTCCCTTCCCTTCCCCCCACAAGAAGATCAAAATGAAAAACAAAACAAAACAAAAATCCAACCCCCAAACCCAGCACTTTGAATTTGGGGGCAGATCTTGATTTAAGAATTTGGTCAACAATGTTGCTAGGAAACTGTGATAAGAATTTAACTTTGACCAATTTAGTTTGTTAACTTTCAGGTGCTAGAAAGCATTTGATCTTTATTTTTTTATAACCATGTCTGGCTTTAATATCTTATACATGTACACACTAAAAATCTTTCTCTTTGTAGTTAAATAAACGTTTTATTCTTTAATCAAAACTAATCCAGTGTTGTCTTTAAATTGAATTATGTGGGTAATTGCATTTAAGGTAGCAAACTGTTGAATATTTTCCTCTCACGGGGCAATGGGCCTAAAATATCTGAGTTGTCCAGAAGAAGGCTGGACATTGCAGAACATACATTATGGGAAAATTCAGGACTGGGAGTGTGTTGGGATTACTCCGCAAGTAATAACCAAGGCTGATGGAAGCCAGAGCATGACTGAAGTGTGGTTAGCAGGCTGTAGCTATGCATAAACACTCAAGGTGTTCCTGGTGTGTTTATGAATGGCCTAGGTGGGAGCTACAGCAGCAAAGCATTGTGAGTTACCCCACGTTTCAGGGCAGGTGGTGACACAAGCCCTCACTGATCTGGGTTGCACCCCAGAATGTCACAGTCATATCTATTGTAATGCACAACATTTCTCTCTACTTCCTGACGCCTTGGCAGCAAGATACTCTAACTTGTCCTTTGCTGGTATCTTTGTGTGTATTGGTGATCAGTGCCAAAGAATGAGCCTGCATGTAGAGATTAGGTAAGTCTGCTGCCCCCCCCCCCACCCCCCCCCACCCACAGCTTTGTATTGTGTTTAGTGCAATGGTTATTAAGGGCCTGATTTTCAAAGATGGCCATATACAACTGCACATGCTTAATGTGTATGCACAGATACTTCAATTGTGCATGCAGTGTAAACATTTGCACATGTAAATGACTACTTGGAATATCTAATAGGTCATGCATGTATATAAATACTCAGTTGGTAAGCACATTCATAGAGGTTGCATGAATGCTTTAGATGCATGCCTGCCCTCTTACTGATATTCTTTCCAGAACTCTGCCCCCAGAAGTTGGGTATTGAATAGCAACTGAGTCAACCAATGAAACACACTAGAAGCATTATGTCATCAGAACAGTTTCACTGATTGAACCAGCTATCCTAAGGGTGGGCCACTGCTAGCTAGAAAAAATGCCAATTAACTTTTTTTTTTCTGAGTCTCATACACCACACTTTCTAAAAATGTACCATACCTACGTTGTACAAACTATCAGTCTGGCATCTGATTTCTAAGTGAGGTTCTAGCCTCTTCCAGAGGATGCTCAAGAAAGTGCAGGTAAATGGGAACAAACAGACAAGATTTTTTTTAGAATTGAGGATTTAGCAAAACCAAAATCTAGGATTCAAGACATTTCACAGAAGCCGCTGAACAACCAACAGAGTGTAATAATTTCCATTCATTAGTGACTCAGCCTAGATTCAAACCAGCAAGGTAGAAGTAAAAGACCATGTTTTCCAACTGGGTGTGCTCTTTCAATGATGTTTTGTTTTAATTAAATTTTTATATCTCAGAGTCAAAGGCCAGGTTCCCAGATACTGGGTGAGAACCCTGAGGGCCAACCCCCTTCGTTCATGAACGAAAAGCTGAAATGGCTTAGACAAGTCCGGGAGACCAAGGGCTGGGGCCTCCATCAGCTTTTGCTTCAGAGCCTTAAAAGCAGCTTCCGCCTCAGGGGTCCAGTGGAATGGCTCCTGGTCTATACCTTGGAGGCATTCGTAAAGGGGCTTCTCTATGAGGCCAAATTTGGGGATCCAAATGCAGCAAAACCCTGCCATGCCAAGGAATGCCCGCAGCTGCTTTCGATTGGTCGGGGTGGGGACTTGGCAGACTGCCTCCTTTCTTTCATTAGAGAGCCGCCTCTGCCCTTGCTGAATGTGGAACCCCAGATACCGAACCTTGGTAAGGGCGATCTGAGCCTTCTTACGTGACACATGGTATCCCCTGAGCCCGAGAAAGTTTAGCAGGCTTACCGTAGCTTTCAGGCAGTCCTCCAGTCCCCGGGCTGCCAGGAGGAGATCATCTACGTATTGCAACAGGAGTACCCCCTCCTGGTTGTCCCACTCTTGTAGGTCCCCAGCAAGTGCCCGGCCGAAAATCGTGGGGGAGTTTTTAAAGCCTTAGGCTAAAACAGTCCAGCACATTTGTTTCTTTACTTGCTTCATGTCCTCCCACTCAAAGGCGAAAAGTTCCTGGGACTGTTGTTCCACCGGGATGGTAAAGAAGGCATCTTTTAAATCAAGAACAGTGAAATACATATATTGTTCCCCTATAGAGGCAAGCAGTGTATAGGGATTGGGCACCAGGGGGTGCAGGGGCTTCACTTGCTCGTTCACAGCCCTAAGATCCTGCACCAAGCGGTAGGTGCCATCAGGTTTCTTAACGGGCAGAATGGGAGTGTTCCAAGCTGACTGACACTCCCGGAGGACCCCACATTTGAGAAACATTTCAATGGTAGTCTGTAGACCCTCTCGCGCTTCCTGCCGTATGGGATACTGGCGAATTCTCACTGGGGTTTTCCCTGGGAGGAGCTGGATTGTAACTGGAGTAATGTGAGAGGCTTTCCCCGGAGCCTCTGTAGCCCACACTAGGGGATAAACCTGATTCTCCCAGTGTGCCCACTCCTGGGCTTCTTGGGCTTCCTCTTGAGGCTCCATTACCATGAGCCAGGCATGCTCTGGGGGTAAACTAAGTGTAATTTCATTCTGTGTAAAATGCAGAGTGGCTCCCAGTTTACAGAGGAGATCCCTTCCCAGCAAAGGGGTGGGGCAGTCGGGGAGATATACTATGCGATGGGAAATATGTTTGTCTCCCAAGGTACATTCTGCGGGGGCATAGACGGGGCATTTGACCCCCCCTTCCAGTTGCCCCAATTACAGTCAGGGAATCTTCGATGGGCAGGTCTAATGGTTGGTTGACCCCCGTCTGAGCTGCCCCCGAATCCACTAGAAAACGTATTTCTGAGTTGCTCACCCTCATCTTTGCACAGGGTTCAGGGGGTGGGCCCTGCCGTCCTCCCCGACCTCCCTACTCAGTACTTGCCACTTCCATCATGGGGGTCACCTCCCATTCCGGGCACTTGTTCTTCCAGTGCCCCTCCCTCCGGCATCTGGCACACTGGTTTTGCCCCAACAGCTGCTCCGTGGGCCCTGGCCTACCTCGTCCTCGCCCTCTGGGTGGTCTCCTGTCTTGTGCTCTTCTGTGGTCACTAGCTGAAACTGCAATCTTTACCTGGCATTTGTCCTTCTCATCTTCTCGGAGAGAGTAGGCCCGATTGGCAATCTCCAGAATCTGGGCTATTGTCATGCCCATTAAATCTTCCTTCTTCTGCAGCTTCCGCAGAATGTCAGGGGCTGCTCAGCTGGTAAAAATACCTTTTATTATGGCTTCCGTTGCCACAGCGTCAGGGTCAGCATTAGTATTTTGATGGATACTGTCCCGGATGCGCTGTAAGAACACAACTGGACTTTTCTTGGGCTCCTGAGTTACTGCATACGGTTTGGCCCAATTGTTATGACGGACTACAGATAGGAGGAGGCCTTGAAGGAGCAGCTCCCTATATATTGCAAGGCAGGTATAAGAGATAGGGTCATTAGGGTCCCACCGTGGATCTACAAAGGGGACTTGATTTGCGGCTGTCGGGACATTATTCGGATTTCTCTCATGTCTCTGCGCCACCACTTCCCTGGCCTTAGCAATTACCTGTTGCCTCTCGACCTCGGACAGTAAAGTTCTCAAAAGGATGTTAGTCATCCCAGTCCGGCTTGTGACTTGCCAGACACCCTTCAAACACAGACATAAAGCGGCTGGGGTTGGTTGAGAATTCCCTGACTTGTGCCTTGAAGGCAGCCAACTCCACCGGGTTAAAGGGGACATGGGTGTAGACCTGCATGGTTGTAGCCGGTTGATTATCACCCCCTTGACAAGAGATAGCAGTCTCAGTTATAAGAGGGTACATGCCCAGGGCCCCACCCGCTTCCTGAACTCCGGGGCCCTCATCCCTAGCTGGGGGAGGTATTGGGGCCGAAGGGGGCTCTGGTTCCACCATTACAACCGGGGGAGGGGGTGGCAGATGTGAAAACGTCTCCGACCCGGTCGCGACCAGACCACATTTCCGCAACTGCTCTGTTTGGTCCCATAGAGCCATAAACAGCTGGGCATACATGTGCTCGTTCCACTTCCCGGTTCGCTGACAAAACAAAAGAAGCTGGAGAATGGTGTTATAATTAAGGGATCCCCCTTGAGGCCACTGCTCCTGATCCCCCAGCTGATACTGTGGCCAAGCAACAGAACAAAACCTTTTCAATTGTATCTTAGTCATGGGGGTCTGACCCCAACTCTTTCCAATTTAACAGAATACATTCCAAGGGGGTACAATACCCCGGGCCCTTCCCTTGTCCTTGCCCCATACCAGAGACTACCCCTGGGCATCCCCAGGGAAACAGACTTACCACCAAATGGACCGGTCCCACCTGTAGACCAGACCAGTTCCACACCGTCACCCGACCTTCTGCCTGTGATTCTCCGCTTACCAAAGGTGCTTTGCACAGGAGTGCCCACCGGGCTGGACAGTCTCATGCAACGAGGCCCTCCGGCAAAGTGCCAGTGCGCGTAGGCGTCGAAGTGGTGGCTGCCCTGGCCCTCGGAGGGGTCTGAGCAAGGCTGTTTAAAGCCCCTAAAGTCCCAGCGGAGTCGCCAAAAACTGTTGCAGGTGGACACCTGAAGACAGGCAGGGGCTAGCAACAGTGGGTTCATTGCCTGGAGTGCGGAGCACCAATAACCACACCAGGGCAGAGAAGCACACTAAGATGTATTTGAGATCTCAAGCAGGCACACGGAGACAGGCACGTCTCAAATCATGCGCACCCCCTCCCAGTTACAGTGACTCTTATATAGTTTACTTCAGTACTTTTCCCTTGCTGTGTGTGTAAAGATCCCACCCTCCTCCTCTTTCTCTGGGTGAGAAGCAAGCTTTCAAGGTTATGTTATAATTGCAAGCGGAGACCGGCTGAGACTGGTACTGTTATTCCGTTATGAGGAACAGGTTATCAGTTCCTGCAACCAGGGAACATCCTTATATGGGGCTGTTGTTGGGATTGTTATGTCCCAGCTGAGTCCGAATCTGGAGCGAAGGGGATTCATCGACACTGTGGCCTTCCACCCCCCCTAGTTACCTAGTGCGCGACCCCAGATGCAGCCAGGAGCATCAACATTCTGATCACAATTCACACCTGTTGTAAATGTGTTCAGAATCCGGTCCAAATTTGTTTATATTTCTCTGATCAGAGGAAAAAAACCCAACAGGATACACCACCTCTCCGAAAGTGCACAAATGCTTCTGCTGGGCCTCTCACACTAGTTTCACAGTTTGCACCAGGCCCAATAAGTATATTCTTCCTTACTATCTCTGCATCTGTGACATTCCATTTATTTTATTACAATTACTCCTGCTTATACTAGAGAAAATCCAAGAAGAGAATCAGGTCCATACATTCCAAAAGAGACAAATAAAACTGTCTCATGTTCTAGATGAGTTTGAATGATCTACCTGACCCAGAGCTTTCCAATGTTAACAGTGCCACCAATCAATGTATAGCATTATCATTACAAAACAGAATCAGGGATGGGTGAAGGTGGCCCAGGGCCCTTGGCTGCTCACTTTTGTGGTGCCTCTCCCTTGCCCCCCACCATGGGCTCTCCACCAGTCTGAGGCCCTGGCTCCCCATGAACCCCCGTCCCGGCGTCCTGGTCCCCCACCATGGTGGCTTGGGACAGGGCAGGCCATGATCCTGGAGCCAGAGACTACAGCCAGCTATGATGCTCCCACCCAAGATTGGTTTGTCTGACCGTGGAAGTGGGGCCAGCCAGCGCATGGCCACTGTTTTTCAGGGCCAACCGTGGGGCTGGCTAGTGTGTGGGGCAGCCCTGCCCCAAGAATGCAGCGGACATGTACCAGACTGCCCCACACCTGGAGGCAGAGCAGCCAGCCCCCAGGAGTGGGGCAGGAGTGCAGCAGACTGCTGCAGCTGCTGGTCCCAGAGCCCCAACCCTGCTAGTGCTATGCCAGCAGGGCCGGATCAGCAGGGGTTTTAGGGGGCTGCAGTCTGGGGCCCCCCTTCAGGCTGGAGCCTGGGGCTGCAGCCCCTATAGCCCCTGCCTTTATCCAGCCCTGGACAAAATACTACATATATCCCACTAACAAAGGGTCCAGTTCTGATATCCTTACTCTGGGTTAGTAGCATCTTATTCTATGAAGACCCCTATTGAAGTCAATTGGGATTATTGGTGGAGTAAACTTTTATTGAGTGTGATTAAAGCTACAGATCTTGCTCATAAATTGTAAGAGTATTAAACAGATCTAGAACACATACAGAAAACTTGGCTCATAGAACCATAGAAATGTGGGACTGGAAGGGTCTCAAAAGGTCATCTAACCCATTCTGCAGCACTGAGGCAGGATTAAATATTATTTAGGCCATTCCCAACAAATGTTTGTGTAGCTTGTTCTTTAAAACCAAGAGGAGCTCTTCATAGCTGTTGATGGGAGTAAGTGTCAAAGATGCTGTTGTACAGTCAGACATATTAGGGCAACTGGGCTGAATCATGAAATCTGGAAGCAAGCCAAGCCTTCATGAAAACTCTTTTCCTCCTTATATTATCTATCACCTTCATGATTTCCTCACAATTTGTGATGCTTTAAAATATATTAAATGTGTACATTTGTTCTAGCCATGCAAAAATCCCCAAACAAAACAAAAACCCACAAACAGCTCAGCCCTCAACATTCACCGCCAAAGAACCAAACCAAACCAATTCTGTGGAAATGTAAGTTTACCTTTTCATTGCCAAATCACCATCCTGAATCGACAGATATATAGTATCTATGTTTTTAAGTAGAGAAATCCAACGCATAGTTGTGTTCTCTTTTGCCCTCTTCTCTTTAATCTCATTTCCTCCAGAACTTGGCAGCATTTATGATGTTGCTGACTAGAGTTCTTTTTTAGAATTCTGTTTTAGATGTAACTTAGCTCATGTGCAGCTGTTGCAATTATACACAGCAATTCACATTCTCACTGTTTAAACTGATCCTTGTACTTCATAATTACAGAATGAAGTTTAAAGGCATTCCTTTCCTACAAAACCCCAGATTAAATCAAAATCAGTCAAAAGGCCCTGAATGCCTGGACAAGAATCAAATTCCTTTGGCACTGCATTCAGAGTCTTTTAAAGATTTCCCCACCACTAGATAATATCTCTTTACTACTACTTCATAAAGACAATTTCTGTCTGACAAAGTTATGTATAAGGCTGGAAAGATGATGTCTAGTGGTTGAATAATGTACTGTAATTTACTGCATTGATCTAGTATGTACACAAAGAGAGAGCTTATGGAGAAGACAACAATGATGCTTAATGTGAATGTCACTGATTTCATTTTTGGAGATGATGGGTTAGGCAAGATTCAGGAAATGGAAATTGTTGCTCCAGTGATGCACCCCGCTTTAAAACATCAGGAAGACCATGCTTTAAGCAGTGCAGTTTACCAGTATCCAGAAAGGGCCACAATTCTCTCTCTCAATTATTACTATTACTGTTATAAGCAACATTCTTCAATTCAAGTTCCAAAGGGGTAGCCATGTTAATCTAGTTCAGCAGAACAAACCAGGAGTTTGGTGGTACTTTTAAAGTCTAACAAACTTATTTATTGCATGAGCTTTCATGAGAGAAAATCCCACTTTGTCAGACACTGAAGATGGAGAAGTAGAGATGAATGGGAGGAAAATAAATGAAGGGAAGTATAAGTCATAGGATCAGGTCAGACTGTTACAGCAAATCAATGCAGTTGTTTAGATTCAAATAGTGGAGAACAGCAATTAGAGGGAGGTGAGGGGAAAAAAGAAAGCAAAATTACCTGTTGTAATGGGAAAAAAATCATAGTCCATATTTAACCCGAAGTTGACAGTGTCAAATCTGCATATGAATTCCAGTTCTGCAGTTTCTCTTTGACGCTTTGATTTGCTGGTGAGTATATTCTTAAGGTTGGGAGGCTGTCTGTAAACAAGGAGAGGTCTGCCTCCCGAGGCCTGAGAGAGTGAGGGATCATCGTGTAGAATAGGTTGTAGATTCTTCATGATGTGTTGTAGAAGTTTGACTTGGGGGTTGTAGGTGATGACCAGTGGCGTTCTGATGTTTTCTTTCTTGGGCTTCTCCTGTAGTAGTTGACATCTGGGTACCCATTTGACTCTGTCAATCTGTTTCTTCACTTCTGCAGGTGGGTATTGTAGTTTTAAGAATGCTTGATAGAGATCCTGAAGGTTTCTGTCTCTGTCTGAGGGTTCAGAGCAAATGCAGTTATATATTAGGGCTTGGGTGTAGACAATGGATCGAGCGGTGTGTCCTGGATGGAAGCTATGACTTATACTTCCCCACATTTATTTTCCTCCTATTCATCTGTACTTCTCCACCTTCAAGCAGCTGACAAAGTGGGATTTTCTCCTGTGAAAGCTCAAGCAATAAATAAATTTGTTAGTCTTTAAAAGTGCCACTAGACTATTTGTTTATTCTTCAGTTCAGACATGCATTTTGTTTGGTTTTGTTTGCAGTGATGTCATAAAAGTCAACTCAGGTTTATTTCTGTAAAATGGCTTGCAGGAGGAATGGTGAAACAAAGCATATGGAAAGCACTACCCCTTAAGAAATTAAACCAAAGTAGTCCTGAAGCCTCCTGCAGCAATAATTTTCGTGTCCCCTATTTGGGGTCTTTGTGCCATATTGTATCTCACATCTGGGCCTTGGCAGGTGGAGAGGTACACTTACCACCCCTCAGCTCTGTGCCATTACACTGTATTTGTTTTCATTGTTTGCACAGATGTAACTGTAAAAACTTTAATGAGAGCTGTGAGAGCTTGGGAAAACCCACCTGGAAAACCAGCTTGTTTTTTATTTATGTTGTTCAGAAAAACTCAAACTTGCTGGCTTAGAGAGAGTTTAAATAAAAGTCAGTGGAGAATTTTAAAGTAAGAAGGGACAAAATCAGCAGCAAAAAGTCATATTAGAAATACTAGATGAGGTGAAATACAGTTAAAGGGGAGCCAAGAGTGGATGGTGACAGTCATCCATTTGGTAGATGGGATGTGTAAAGAATGGAGAACATCATATAGGAAAGGCAAATAGGCTACATGGAGAGGAACAAGGACCCTCCACACTCATCTATTCTTAAAAGATCCTCTCCTCTTGTTTTGAGTTGAAGGTTATTGACACCATAAAATATAGTTTTACTCTGAAAATGTCTGTGAAATGGCGTGGGGTTGGATGTTCATTGTGACCCATTGATTCTATGTTAACATTTGTTTATATTTACAAATAAAAAGATGTTCTTTCTAATGCTAGACCAGCAAACTGCTGGGGGCTCAGAAAGACAAGGGTGCTTTCCTTCTCATGCATCACTTGCAAAAATATAGTTTCCTTAGGCCAAACAATGACAGAGATACCTGGGCAATCCCACTGAAAATTAATGGGCTTCATGAGTGTTTGTAAATACATAATCTGAAGAATCTTTATTGTGATGATTTATGTAAAAGGTAAAAGCCTAGAATGAGTTTCAGAGCTCAGACTGAGTTTGCAGAACTGGCAGTTGTGAGGGAAGGGGGGGAATCCCATCTTTTTACTGTCTGATCAGTAAGATGCACAAAACTATCCCACTGCTACAGTTCAAGTCACTTTTCAGAGCACAGCAGCACTTGATAAGCATCAGAGTACAATATTTGGAGATGTAGATCATACTTGTTCTTCGTCACAAGTTCCAATATAAGCTGAGATGAGACTACTTGTATTGTGCTGGGTAATGAGTCTTAGGCCTTGTACACACTAGAAAGTTTTGTCGGCAAAAGGCAACTTTTGCCGACAAAACAAGCCCTGTGTCCACACTATAATGACCCTTTTGTCGGCAAAACTGCCCTGTTTTGCCGACAAAATAAAATCACCCAGACAGACAAGAGGAATAGTGCCTTTGCACAACTGTTTTATAGCAAAAGAATGAGTGTGTACACTCAGGCTGTTCTTCATATGTTACATAGACTCTGGAAATGTCCCACAATGTCAGTCATAGAATCATAGGGTTGGAAGGGACCTCACAAGGTCATCTAGTCCAACCCCCTGCTAAAAGCAGGACCACTCCCACTAAATCATCCCATCCAGGGTTTTGTCTAACCGGGCCTTAAAAATCTCCAAAGGTGGAGATTCTACCACCTCCCTAGGTAGCCCATTCCAATGCTTCACCACCCTCAGGACCACTCTGGTCTTGCCTTATAGGGTGGGGAGTTGTCATATTTGTCAATTTCACAGCTCTCTTAGAGCTGTGAAGTTGACACGGGGGGGGGGGGTGTGGCCCCAGCAGCAGGACAGAGTAGCCCTGGCAGCTTCAGCCCCCCTGCTGCTGGGGATGGCGGAGCCCCAGCAGCATCAGCCCCCACTCACTGCCAGGGATAGAGGAGCCATGGCGGCTTCAGCCTCTCACCACTGGGTCTCCTCCATTCCTGGCAGCTTCAACCCCCCTCACTGCTGCCGGGGACTGGGGAGCCCCAGCATCTGCCCCCCCTCTCCGCCACAGGGGACCGGAGGCAGTCGCTAGGGCTCCCAGTCCCCCAGCAACAGCAGCTGCTGCAGATGGGCTGCCACAGGGACCCAGGAACCCAGCGGCTGGTTGTATTCCTTATGTCTTTAATGGCTCCTCAGGTAACTCCCTGGGACCATTGTCCTGGCACATTCCTAAACATTAAGGACACAATGGTTTTAACATAAGTTAAAGTATGGATAAACACCAAATTTTAACTTCTAATCGCAATAGAATTCCCAGACATAAACTATATAATCATTCCCAGCAAATTACTACCTTTCTATTGATACCAAACATGACATAGTTCCTATGGATTATAGCATATATGAGATATCCATTGAAAATAATATCATAAATGCTTCCCTAAATCCAGACAGCATCACACACAGGGCTCTGCCCTGCCAGCGTCCCTGTCCCTCTTTGCCCCATTGCACACAAGGGGTGCCCTCCCTGCCACCGTGGACCTGCCCAAGGTCCCCCTAGCCCCACAAAGTCGACCTAGAGCATCCAGTGTGGACGCTCTAGGTCAACTTTGTAAGTTCCCCTTTAAGTCGACTTTAATTTTAAGTGTAGACTCACTAAGTCGACTTAACTAAGTTGACTTTAAGTCGACTTAGTTAAAGTCGACTTAAAAGTGCAAGTGTAGACATAGCCTTGGAGACTAAAAATGTAAACACCTTCGTCTTGCCTTATTTTGGACGATGAAAAATACTGTAAATTAAGAGTAGTCAAATAATCAGTTGTGAGCATGTAATATTTTTTAAAGATTTATTCATATTTTTGAGAATATTTAAGTTGGTTTCACTGTGGTCTGTAGGATCCTGATATCTGAATAATCAGCCCTCCACCTGGTAACTATGAAATGTTCATGAATCCTGAAAGCTTCACAAATTTAACATTCATTGAACTGGGGGCAAAACTGCTTTCTTACGTCACAATTGATTGTTGTTATTTCTGTCACAGGAGTACCCCAAATGCAGTAGACACTACACAAAACTACTAGAAAGGCGTGATCCCTCCCCTGATAAATTCATCTTCATAGATTCTAAATAGAGGGTGAGAAGATGATACAACATGCAAAGGAAAGTTAGAATGATAATGAACAGTCAGGAATTTTTCTTTTTTTCTTTTTTTTAAAAAATATACAAGTCATCCCTGACTACCCACTGATTGGACCGTTATTAGTTGACTGATTTCTTTTAGGCAACATGATGGAAATAGGTTTTGAAGAGTGACTTGACTTACCATAGTTGCAAAACTGACTCAAGGCACAACATGGTCCTATATCATGCAAAATCAAAATGAAAATTCCATAATTATAGGTCAGATTCTCAATTTGTGTAAATTGGTATAATTCCGTGGACTACAATTATTCTACACCAATTTACACCACCTGAAGATCTGGCCCTAAGTGTTAATTAAGGAGGTATCTGCCCGCCTCTGAAAGGCCATGCTAACTTTGGAGGTTTTCAACTTTCTATGCCTCCCATTTTGAAAGTTTGAGCAGTTCTATTTTTTTTTCCTTCTGAAGTTATCTATGGGTTTTAATGTGTGGTTTTCTATGGAGATCTTTGCAAATTAAACTGTGCTGGACAAGTTCCTCCTGTTCAGACACAAGTGACCCTCACCCCTCAATCTCTGTCTCTCCTGGGCATCTCTGTGGCAATCAAACTCTTTCATTTTTGTGGTAGCTTTGAATTATTGATACAATTGTTTTAGAATGCAGCATACTTGGGATTTTGTTCTATTGGTTACCTGGATTTATTGGTGCACTTCCAAGAAACAATTCTCATTGTGGCCTGGAGATTGTGTTGATTGTGTCTTCAAAACAGTCACAGAGAACAGAACCGAATTTGGAACAACCAGGTGCAAGCAACTCCCATGGAAGGTTGCACACCAAGTTCTATGGTAACATAAGTGAAGACATAGGTTACTTTCTGGATAAATGTTGGTCAGAAAGCAGGAGATAAATTAATGCACTTCCACCAGTTTGGCATTCCCTGATGTGCAATGTGAGTGTAACTTACATGCCAAGGAAGGAAGATGTAACAAGAAAAGCAACAATTATATATTTTCTAGCCAAATGTTTTATGATATTAATGAATAAGTTGTAAATCAGTGCATTTCACTACGTAAGTTACTGTGATATAATATTATGCAATGTTACTAAGAACCACTGTCCTTCTAGAACCAATGAAGGCATTAATGTCATTGGTATTCTACCTATAGCAGTGGTTCCCAACCTTTTCAAGTGTACAGATGCTTTTTCAACCTCCAAACATTTCATAGACTATCACATGCTATTAGTAGTTTCTTACATTCCATTTTTTATGGAAATCTAACATAATAACAAAGAAGTAATATGGAATCAGTAAATTGGAATGTACACACCTTAAATTATACGAAATTCTTATTCATTACCTCAACAAATACAGCAGTAATGTGAGAGAACATATTTATATTGAATAACTTACTTAATGAGATGACTGGTGCTGTTTTGCTGACTTCAAAGACAGGATTTCAGGTTGGAAAGATGACAGTTTTAGCCTTAAATCTGATTCCACATCCAGCTTACTTCAGCACTTTGATTTTAAAGCAAAAAGCATGGAAAATCCACTTTCACTAACATATGTTGTGGCAAAAGGCATCAAGTACTTTGCTGTCTTGTTGGATAGTACTGAGACCCAACATGTAGCCAGAAACCAGTCAGGTGCTTTGGTCTGAAGACCAGCTTTAAAGAGTTGTCACATGAAAGTTTCTGTGTTGCTCTTTTGATGTCAGATTTGTGAGCACGTCATTATCAAAGTTCACAAAGAGGTTTCTAATTCAGTTGTTTTTTAACTTAGGGACAGGAAAGTGCTCATGCACCTGTCCTTTAGGTCAGTGGTTCCCAATCTCTTCAGTAATATGGCACATTTCAAGGAGACAAACAATTCCACGGCACACCCACTTTTTTCAGCTGAATTGATTGTTCATGAAAGTCACTTTTACATACATTTACTATGGTTACAGTCTTACTAGAGAGGTTTGCAGCACAGTGCATATAACAAGTTAAAGAAGGATCAAATGCATTAATGTTTCAAATCCACCAGAAAAAAATACATCATCTCAATTTTGCCCTTTGCCCTTGGCCACTTGCGTTTAGAATGTTCTTGTTTTAGAATCAAAAGACAGATACATTGCTTTTAATTTGATGATTAATTTTCTTGAGTTTTATGAGTTGTAATTTTGTTTGGATAGACTATTGTTTAAGATGAAACAGTGTTTGTTTTACATTGATTTTCATTACCTTTGTAAAAAATTTCATGGCATGCCTGGACAGTTCTCATGGCATACCAGTGTGCCATGGCACACTGGTTGGAAACCACGGCTGTAGGTAACACCTGCAAAACCTCAATGTAATATTTTATTCTGGCTGGAAGCTGCATTTTCAATATCACCAAAAAGTCTGCAAGATTTGGAAATGAATTGCAGTTCGATTGATCAAGTCGATGGGCCCACAGATCTAATATTTTGATCATAGCTTCTATTATGTCCTGAACTTGGAATAGTCTCAAGACTTTCCCCTGTAGGCTTAGGTTAAGCCCATGTAGGTGGCTGAAAACATCTGCCAAATATGCCAACTTAGCTAATGAAGGAAAATTACAGAAGCAAAGTGAAAACTGAAACTTCAAGTTAAGTAGAAAAATCCTCATTTCATCTCGCAATTCAAACAGGCGTGTGAGTACCTCTCCTCGAGAAAGCCAGTGGACTTCAGTATGCAGAACTAATTGATGGTGATCACTGCCCATCTTGATGCATACAGCCATAAATATTCTTGAATTCAAAGGATGGGCCTTGATGAAATTGACTCTTTTCACAGATTCCTCCAAAACCATCTGCAACTCAGGAGACATTTTCTTTGTAGCTAGCACCTCCCTGTGGATGCTACAGTGGATGGATTTTGCTACTGGTGCAACAGCTTTAACACAAATAACAACTCCACTGTTTTGGCCTGTTATGACATAAGCCCCATCAGTGCTAATTCTGACACATTGGCTATGTCTACACTGGCAAGTTAGTTCAAATTAAGGAGGCTTAATTCGAATTAACTAAAGCCATGGCTACACTAGGCTTTAGTTAGTTCGAATTAAGGGTTTCCTTAATTCAAACTAATAAGTTCGAATAGGGCTTTAGAAGTAAGGCTTAAATTCGAACTAACTAGTTCGAATTAGCCAAAGTGGCCATGTTAATTTGAACTAATTTCTTAGTTCAAACTAACCGACCACTGAAATGAATGGGGATCGCTAATTCGAACTAACTAAAATTAGTTCGAATTAGTTAGTTCGAACTAACTAATTCAAACTAATTTTAGCAAGTGTAGACATAGCCATTGTGACCAATCGATATTCTCTTGTATGAAGTTATTCAGTTATTGCCTCTGCAGTCACATGTGTAGGCAACGATTTGCAAAAGAGGAAGGCCTCCTTCACCTCTCCATTGAATTAATACCTGATGAATATGAAAAGCTTTGAAAGGTTTGCAATGTCAGTGGAGTCATCCATTTGGAAAGCAAAGAAGCAACTTCTGCGTGTTCTTGCTATTAGCTGTTCCTTAATGCAGTGGTTCTCAACCCTTTTCAGGTTACGACACACTTAGCATTGGGATGCAACCCTAAAGGACACCCCAGCCCACCTCCCCAGGATGAATCCAGTCGTCTCCCCGGCTCTCTGCAACACACTTACCACTGTGTGGTAACACAGTAATGTGTCTTCAGTGCTTTTTTTGTGATGGTACTCGGGGTAGGTAGTACCGGCACCCTTTTTTTCCATAGCGAAACAGCCCCGGCTCCTGCTGCCACTGTTGGTGGCCCCAGGTCCCTCGAGTACCAGAGTACAGGCACTTTTTCTTTTTTTTTTTTTTTAAACAAAAAAAGTACTGGTATTGACACAGTGGTTGAAATAGCCACTGCTTTAACGTTCTGGGCCATCTCTCCAAATCTGCATTTAACTGTGTTATTGGACAGTGAGGTTACATTCATTTGCTTGCAAGCCTTCTCTCCTAGCATGGTGCTCACCATTTCCTTTGCTGCTGGTAATGATCTCTCTTCTCCAATTTTGTCTGGTTTTCCTGTTTGCTCTGAGTAAAACCATCTAATAAGAAGCTTCTACTGTCTTTGCATTATCATGTCTATGGCTGTTCACTGCATTATTTTCTTCCTTTCCTTGAATTCTCTTAGTTTCTTGTCAAAAAATTCAGCTGGCTTACATACATACTCGCTGTGTTTTGTTTCTAGGTGCCAACGAAGATAGGTTGATTTTAAGCTTTCATCTGATAACATCTGCATAATATAGAATACAAAATGGCCATGGCTTCTCTTCAGTACCAGTTCATGTGCATCTCAATTCTATGTACCTATCACTGTATGGCCACATTTTTTTTGTTTACTTTGCTTGTTTAGGTTAAAGTATAATTTGATGGGCTGGGAATGGGCCCCAGAATCTTCCTAATCTCTAGGCCCCCTTCCCATAGGAATCCATAGGAATGAAATCTATGAAATTTGTGGGACCTGGGAATGGCGTTCCCTGGCGTTCCCACGTACTTTAACCACTTGCAAAGTATTGTTTGATGTTCCATGTCCCACCGTCACTTTATTCATTTACAGTTTCTTTCCTTTTTAATATTTTCCGCTACCTTCATTATCATGCCACTTGTGTGACATGAACACATCACCCATTGGTGCCACAGACCAAAACAGAAACAACAATAATTAAAAATAATACTACATAAGCATATTTGTAAAATAAATTACAGGAGTAGGTTTTTGGAAACTATATGAAATTATTTTTTATTTGAAATTGTACATTTCTTTGGTGAGGTTGTTGTTATTTTTCTTTTCCTCAGACCCCCTGTAGGAGCCTCCTGGACCACCAGGTGTTCACAGGTTGAGAACTGCTGGTTTATAGAATGATTCATACATCTCAAACAACTTTTCCTTTCTAATTTATCTGTCGCTGCCTAAAATGAGGTTTTATTACCATTTTATTTCTAGGTGTCCATTAAATGAATAATATCAGTTAAGGAAGGAAGAAAGCCAGTTGGTAGTACAATATAAATGATAGTGGAAAACATCCTGGTAATATATAGCACCAGACATTTAGCATTTAACCAACATAGCACTGGGCATTTAAAATCTTTTGTGAGACTCCAAAGAATTCCACGATAATATGACTTTTTGACACACTGTTCACTAGTTAAAGGGTATTCAACCTGATCTGTCTTTGTTGATAGCTGATATTAGTTGACATTTTAACAAGGTTCTGTATTTGCAAAAGCATCTTATGGCACCACTTCCAACATCAGAGTCTATCACAAAAAACATTTTAACTGTTTTGCAAACAAACTTTCTTCCAGTTAATTATTAAACAGAAGAACAGCTTGTGGTATATGCTTGGAACTAATTTTACTATATATAGTTGGAAATGACAAGAGCACATGAAGATGTGACTGAAGCCTGGTAACATTTAAATACTCAGTACTTCCTCTGTTACCTTGACTAGTGTAAAGTTGGTTCCCAAGGTAAAAACTAAGTGGTCTGCTGGCATATGGTATAACCTCCATTTGAGCGCTAAAAGCTGGATCCTGTTTTTGTGAAACAGATGTTGTTGAGTGCAGCAATGCACAACTGACTCTATCTAACAGCTGGGAATCCTTCGTGACCCATATAGCTAGAAATAAACATGGTCCTATGCTTGGCAAAAGTGTAAGAAAGCGAATTTTCATTTGTTAAGGGCTTATCAAAATGAAGAATAAATGGTTTTAGCCATAAACTGAGTTTATTCACAAGAGTAATCTTTCCAGCAGCTTATGCGATGGCCTCATAATATTATGGGCACCCTTTGCCAGATGAAGGCTGCAGTTGCACTGACATAGAGTGCAGATGGAAAATAAACATCTGCCTCAATCAAGAGAGAAGACCAAAGACAAGGTTGACAAATATTATCTGGCATGACTATCTTTGCAGGAAAGCATATAAATGCTACAGGACCAAAATCACTGGCATTGTCTGGTGTTGTCCTTATGTGGTTACTGACCATGAAGAGAGATGATTAGTATGCACTCTCCAAGGAGGAGTGGTGCAGATGCTCAGAATGATATGATTCCAACTCACTAGTATGTCTTTTGCTATAGCTACTCTACACTAGTAGCAGAGCAGTTTGCTATTTTTCCAAATGGATCGATGACATTTAGCATTCACAACATTTCTCTCTCTTTTTTTGGGGGGAGGAGGGTGAGGGGTAGGGGGAAAGGAGAGAGGTTATTAAACATAATTAAAAAGTGAATATAGCTGCAACTTGGAAAATGTTATTTTAATCAGCTTTAGAAAAATGTTTCTGTGCTGCTGTCTACATAGAGTGAATTCGTGGAAAAGAAATTAAATGTGAAAATTTCATTCAGTTTATATTGAGCTATTCAATATATTTCAGTTTTACTTTTGGCAGAGATTGAGGAGCATATGTTTACACACAGAGAGAGAGAGCTGATATGGAGTTCCTTTTCCCTCTCCCACAAAGGACTATATGATGCAAGACTGTTGCAGCTTAAAAGGTTTTGTTTTTCTAGTAGGATTTATTTGAGAAATGAACTAAAACTTTCTGATTTTCTCAAAGTTCTCCTGGTATCTTGTCTTTACACTTAATTTTCCTAATGCTTGTAATACAGTCTCCTCTTGTTTCCAAACCACCTCTCCCAACTCACTCTCTCCACTAAGTTATTGGAAAAATATTGTTAGTCAGTGTCCCAGACACTAATTCTATAATGGCACCATATTACTTACCTAGTATCCAGAAGAAGATGTGTGTGGTTGAGGCTCCACGCTTTGGGCAGAGGAGGGTGAAGATGCTTGCTGGAATTGGGAAGCTGGGAAGAGTTATGTTATCTTCAGAATACTTTCTTCAAGTCCATACTGCTTTCCCGGCAGAAACACTGACAAAGAGTTTCTTTTAGATGTAGCAGTAGTAGCTCACCTCTATACCAACTTTGCCTCTCAGAGAGGTTAGTAGGGTAGCTGGTGGAGATCTTGGATGGAGGTAATGGCCAGTTCTTAGCAAACCCACTGTACTTAGCATTGGAAGCTCTCGCTGTTTTTATTGTGAGCCTCCGCAATACTAGACTTTTTTTTTAGAACTTTAGATCCTGCAGTCAGCTTTCATTAAAAATAAGTTTGATAGCTGCAGAGAGAAGCCTGGAAACATGAATCCTAATGGCCCCAAACCCAGAAGTTAAATAAAAGGAATCTCAGCTGTAATCTCTCAAGGTTTAAACCAATCTCATAATTTTGAGGACCTAACTCATGATTTTTGAGTCTTGGGATTGGCAATACTGCTTTTCTGACCCCTTCTTTCCACTGAATAAAACATCCCCCATTTCAGATGATGATTTGCCAATAATCTGATCTCTGTTGGTTACAGTAGGGGGTCTATCCTTGGACAGGCAGCATGTACCTGCAGAGCATCAGAGGTTGCAACTTTTCCCCACCCAATTCTTAAAAGGCAATGATATGTTAAGTAAGGTATATGGAGAAAGCCACTTCAGCCAAAAAGTTTGGAATTTTAAACAAACCCAGAGTCCTTTAAAAAAATGTTTGAAAGTGATGATTATTACATCTTGTTAGTTCCTATACATACTCATCCTTCACCTCCCTGTTCAAATACAAGTATTTTTCCTTTTAGCAATCTCTTTCCCTTATGTTATTTCTATTTTCTGGGCTAGTTCTCAAACTTGCCTCTCTTAATCTAGCCCCAGCAGGCACACTCTAATGCACCATTCTTAAAAAATTAATCTGAAATAATAGACTAAAGTAAGCCTGCGAAGGATGGAACTAGTCCAGCCAGTGACTTAAAGCTCCTTCAGGCTCGCAGAAAAATATGGTTTTTTAAATGATTTTAAACAAGTGGGGCAGAATGACAGTGGAAACTTCTTCTCTAAACATTCTGCATGTAAATGTCAACCTATACAGACTCACATCTAGGACAAAGCCCAAAATGAAAGGCAACAATAGTGCAAGGACATTTAATCTTTTTGAGATGCATTTTTTTCACCTTGCTAACATTGTCTGAAGCATCTGTTTCTCGAATCTGCATTGCTGATGTGCACAATTTCCAACAATAAAAGTGAGACAACTCTAAATCTAAGTGAAACAGAAAAAAGTTTCAGTCTGAAATGAAAGGAAGTGGAGTCATATTCATTCTGATCTCAGTAACATCAGGAGTTAAGTCTGAGTAACTCCAATGATTTCAAAGGAGTATCCCTAGCTTTACCTTGGTGCAAGTGAAACTAGCTTTTGTCTGTATAACTTCAGCCAAAATAATACTGGGCATGTTCAGAAATAAGATATTCTGTAGCACGAAGCCATTTGATTTCCTTCAATCCAGATTAGTTTCTCTTTTGGTGCTTTCCTACGGCAATTAAAGTACAAATGAAGGAATTTGCCTTTTGGCTTCTTACCAGACCTCTTAAACCGATTTTGGGCCTGGGTCTATTTTCCATTTCAATCGTGGGCCAGGGTCTGCTGCTCCTTACCATTCACAGACTAAGTGTAGGGGAACAGACTACAACAAAACATGTATACTGTGCTGCAGCAGCCCGGTCGGTTCCAAGATACTAGAGAGACAAGGTGGGTGAGGTAATATTTTTGATTAGACTAGCTTCTGTTAGTGAGAAAGCAAAGCTTTCACACTTACATAGAGCTCTTCTTCAGGTCTCTATCTGAGGCTATGTACACACTACAAACTTGTCCCACAATAAAAACTATT
>ML685906.1:2690831-2781302 GCA_007922175.1 Pelusios castaneus
TTTCTTTCTTTCTTTCTTTCTTTCTTTCTTTCTTTCTTTCTTTCTTTCTGTTAAAGATTGTTATTTGTTGTTTTGTTCAGTGGAATGTTTACTGGAGATTTTTCATGAATGAGAGCAAATATTTGTGTGATGTCCGGTCATGTTTTGAGTATTTGTTGTACTTATATCTACATGCTTCAGTTATAAATTCGATGAACGACAACGAACAAACAACGTTGTCCTTGCTGCTGCTATTGAAACAGCAGGAAGAAGCTTTAGTGTTGTCAAGAGATGAGATAAAATGTTGTAATCTGAAAATAAAAAGCTAAAAATGTTGGGAATGATAACTGGGGGTCAAGAATTGGCTCATGCTAGCTAATGAAAAGAGCTGCTTTAAGGGTCCTCTGTGGAGGAATAAAAAAAATGTACTGGTGATAGGTTACCAAGTAATAATTAGAAGCTAATCCCCGTTTGGTTTAAAATCAATGACATAGGTGGGTGTTTGGTTTCTTTTAAAGAAACGGAACAGACATACCTGAAGGGACAAGGAAGAGGATATTTAAAAAATGTGATGCCCTCAAAACAGATGGTGAATAAGTTTATTGAAGAACTTGTGATAGCAAGATCTCAGAAAACTGGTTCCTGTCTCAAGATCCCTCCCTGGGACACAATACAGCAGCATTTCATCTCCAAGAACCTGTTCTTTCAGCAGTCCATTCTCTAGCTATTATGCTATTAAGTATTTGCAAAGGGAATAAGCAATCTAACCCAATCCTTGAATAAAGAGAGGCCAGAAATTCAAGAGTAACTGTTCTAACAGCTAGGGAATACCTGTGGCATATGTTTACTTTCACCTTTGCTAGGAAGTAGGACAAGGAGTGACCTAAGAGGTCACTTACAGTGTTGAGAATTTGCACACACAGGAAAAAGTTTAGCCAACAGTGTTGCTGTTTTGTGCTCCTGAACCAGCACAAAGAAAGTCCTGATGGTGCCAAGTATCTGGCCCACATTTGACTTGGCACCTGCTTTCTTAAGGATCCATTTTTCACAGTCATAATCTGTATTTTATCAACCTGACATTTATGGTTTCTGGCACACTCTTTTCACTCTAAATGGTCTTCAGAGTCACAGCCATGAAATCTGACATAGTTCTGGATATCTCTGGAAGCTTGTACACCAAGAGACCTAGAGAAAAACACTTCTTGTTGAACCTTGTTCCACCCATCTTTTTTTGCTGTTGGGATAGGCTGCTTCCCAGAAGCTGTCTTCTTTGTCATTTTTGTGTCATGTGTGACCTGAATTTCACACGAGTGACAGTAACTTGCTTTACTTGCTACAATTCCCTAAACTTATAAGGATGACATAAACATGTGCTTTCATCAGTGTGAATATCACCATTATATTCATCAAGGGGAATGCACAGGTGTATTTCCATGCAAAGGCAGACAGATGTAAAATAAAGCAGTGTTGATGAACACCTTCTTGAAACATCAAGCTAGAGTCTAGTGCAGCTCCAAGTTGATTACTGCTTTCTGCTTACAGTAAGATGATGATGTAAATCATCTAGGATAGGTCTACACTGCAACTGGGAGATGTGATTCCCAGAGCAGGTAGACAAACTTACACTACCTCTGCTCAGGCTAGTGCACTAAAAATAACAGTATTGATGTTGTGGCATGGGCTGTGGTTCAAGCTAACCACCTGAGTCCAAGCCTGTCCTATCCCCTGGATCTGAGCTCTGGAAGCTAGTCTGAGTTGCCACCCAAGTGCCAACATTCATTCTGCTATTTTTAGCATGCTAGCTCAATAGTATCTAGCTAGAATCATATTTCCCAGCGGTATTGCATACATACACTAGAGGACTTCAGGCATGGGTACTTACAAACAAACAAATCATTATTGGTTTTTATTAGGTTGATGGCATGCACCACACTGATCCCTGAAATGCTTCTAAATCATGGTTAGTGATGCACTGAATTTAAATTTGTGTGGATGATAAAAATGCATCCATGCTATTGATTGTATTTCCTTGAATGTTTAAAGATCTCATACATGACAAAAGCATGCTTATGTGGGAGAAATGACTGGTGTAGACCACTGACTCCATCCTAAAAAGATGAATGTTCTTCCATAATAAAGCATTTAGGGATAGAGTACAACAGATTATTCCAGGCACCATCACAAAGAGCCTGCTGAAGGATACTAGTGAACCAACTCATCTTTAAGATCAGAAAGGGGCCTCCAAGATTTGGGTTTAGGGCAGGGGAAGACCACCAGTTTCCTGATTCCCAAATACATAGGACCATCAAAGTTAAGTAGGTTGTTCCATTACTTAAAATATGGGATAGTTGTATTAACAAACATACCAATTAACCTAATTAACTTCACAGAATCAATTAACTGCTGAATCACGACTTCATGCACCATGGGGAAATTAACCATTTAGGTGAAAAGTCCATGCCTCATCTTGCCATTCATTTATCTGAAATAATTGCAATTGTCAGGATTTAATCTTAGTATAATCAAGTGGAAGGCAATTGTAATTGAAGAACATTCTTAAAATAAGGAGGTGTCTATGAATACAAACAATTAAAATTAATGTATAGAGGATTTAATTAAATTAGTATATTTAAGAAAATATACAAAAATGGATCCTAATTAAAGGGCAACTCATTTTCTTCTTTCTGCAAAGCTTCTTTACCTTAGCTTGCACTGAAAGGAACCACCATATAAATTTCCTTTTAAAATAATACCTCGTTACAATAAATGGTGTTCTTTGCTATTAGAATTTTAATGGCTGATGTAATTAGAATAAAGATGAAGGGAATATTTTGTTTATTTCCCCCTAGGGTTGTTTTGCAATAGTTTGACTTGCAAACAGGATTTCAGAATCTCATATTTGTAGTACTTAAATATTCTGATATGGCCCAGAACAGTTAATTTTTAATTGTACTCATCCATCACTCAAACACCAGGAGGAACACACAAAAATGAGGCTGTGCCCAGTGGTTAGAGCATGGAGCTAGATGAGAATTAATGTCTCTGAAGGGACTATTGCTGTATCTTCCCTAATTTGCTATGTGACCATGTGATTTAACCCTCCCTATCTATACAATAGGGATGCTGTGAAGGTTGGTAGTTAAGTTCGTAAAGAGCTTTACCTAAACTTTGAATAGAATGTGCTATCGACTACAAATAAAAACACCATGTATCAACATTCAGGATACTGATATTAAAAGCGTAGGATGAGAAAACCTCAGATAGCCATGGGAAGACTTTGCCAAACATTCATTCCCCAGTATAGACTTGTATACCAAACCATTGTCAGGAGCCATTCAGAAAGAACCAATCACCTAACTTCTCCAATATCTGTAGAACTATCATTGGGAAGATGCATCAAAGAACTGGTGAGCAATCAAATGATCCAGAACTATGGAAGGACTTTATTAAAATCATGAGCTGAAAGGCACCAGGGATATCTTCACTAAAGAAAGGAGGAGTCAAAACCAGAGTTAAAATGCCTGGGAACCATTTTAGAGGCAGAGACACCCTAACGTGTCTTGGGTCAGTTGGCTTAGTTACACTGAAAAGGATATGGCTTGAGAGCCACAAGTGGTTTTTTAATATGCCTTCTGAGGATCTCTGCAACACGATATTAAAACGCTGTATGTTTTAATTATTAATCAATGTAAGTATTCACACTACTGTATCTCTTCTGGGTAATGTTGATCACTAATTTGGCTACTGAACCACTGAGATCTGAGTATAGTTGCCCACAACCAGTTAAGATTGGCTGGATCTTTAGGTTATTGTCAACTGGACAACCAGAACAGGCCCAGATCCAGCAGTAAAACATGAACAGACAGCAATGCAACTTGTAACTGAAAGCAACACATCAGCAACATACCTCTCTGAATGGGTGTCAGCTGACAAGTCTGTGTCTAATGTGAGAAAAACAAAGGATTCAGGAGCAGGAAGTAGATCAAAGTCATTCTGGGAGATTGGCGGTATCCGTCTCAATTGCGAGAGCTGACCTGGAAAGAAGAGTCTATTTAGAAAAGAAAAGAAAAGAAAAGAAAAGAAAAGAAAAGAAAAGAAAAAAGATTTGTGAGGCCAAAAGCTATGTTGCATATGGGCTCCTTAATTCCCTATTTGGTAGTTGACTGGCTTGCTAATAGGATACAAAACCTCTCACATCTAGATCAGTAATTCCCAACCCTTTCCGTAACACGGCACACTTCAATGAGACAAACAATTCCACAGCACACCCACTTTTTTCAGCTGAATTGATTGCTCATAAACATCACATTTACTATGGTTACAGTCTTACTAGAGTGGTTTGCAACATAGTGCATAAAACAAGCTAAAGAAGGAGCAAATGCATTAATGTTCAAATCCACTGGAACAAAATACATGTCATCTCAATTTTGCCTTTTGGCCACCTGCATTTCACATTTTAGAATCAAAAGACAGATACCTTGCTTTTAATTTGTTGATTAATTTTCACGAGTTTTGTAAATTGTAATTTTGGTTGGATAGAATATTGTTTAAGATGAAACAATGTTTGTTTTACATTGATGTTTGTTACCTTTGCACAAAATTTCACAGCCTACTTGGACAGTTCTCACGGCACACTAGTGTGCCAAGGCACATTGGTTGAAAACCACTGATCACAGGTTCAAATCAAGCTGATTTTACTGATGATTGTTCAATGACTGGTGAAAATGAATTTGTGTTCTCAGTTCAGATCATAAGAGAAGAGTACCTATGTTACCAAACCTCCTCTGATAATTAGCACTCAGTGCTGTCCTTGTCATAGTCATCCCGTTAGTATTCCCGCCAGGTTATTGCAAGGTGCAATATCAAGGAAATGGAAAACCTTTTTTTAGAGACATTATTTTCATTGCAATTATGAAGCAGATCATTTTCAAATCTAATCCTGTGTTTCATTCTCTGGAATACTCTGAAAATGCTATACTTAATGAAACACTGATGACATATTTAAAAGCTTGAGAGCCATCAATATTTGCAAAGTAATAACATCGTTCTATACCATGACGGCAAAGTCCTGAATCACCAGAATATTATGTTTAGTAACTGTGATAAAATGTTTCCTTTTACCCTTTAAATAGAATAGCCTGAAGTATATTTCCAGCCAGAATATTTATTCCATGCCAAAGAACAAACTGATTCTGTACTTGACTGTTATAAGTAGGACCAATTATTTTCCACAAAAAGATATTCTCATGTATATAATAGTATAGAACAGTACATGCAGACCTTCCTATCCACTGACAGGAATTTATAGACTAAAGGACTATCTACACCATATCACTGATTCAATAAGGGACAACCCACTATTATTGACATATCTACCCCCATTAACCATATCTTACGTAACTTCTGTAATAAGTAATGTTCCTGAATTGCTGAACACTTGTTCTTTAAACCTTTGAATTCTCGACCCTTTATCCAGTATACTGGAGATTATGTATTCCTTGTCCTTGTTAACTTCTAACCAAACTCTGTACTTGTCAATAATCTGTACACTCTACATAGATGTTCAGCAACCAGGGCCAGCCCAAGGGGTTTTGGTGCCCTAAGTGAATTATGACTTTGGTGCCTGCACCCATATTCAATATAGAGAAAAATGATATCATATTGTTAAATAGAGAAAAAAGGTTTGGTTCCATCTAACTTGGTGCCCCTTAAAGCTTGGCACCCTAGGTGACTGCCTAGTTCACATATATGGTTGGGGTGGCCCTGTCAGCAACTCTTTGTGTAAACGCTGTGAACTTTGCTCTTTTAAACATTATCTTCAACAATTTTTAAAAATGTGTTCAAAACTGCACTTGCTCCAAACGCACTGGTTTTGCTTGTATCTCAGTGGATGGCACCAAATAATACTGTATTTGGTTTCAAGTCAAACTTTTCAAGAAAATGATAATAAACCATAACTTATTTTGGGGGAATACATTGGTTATTGAAAAGTGTAACATACAGCATCTCTAAACTGGCTCCAAAAGGTGCTTTTTTAGGACAAATATTTGTGTTTTCTCTCTACATTTTGTGGCAAACTGAGCACTCTCAGTCTCCATGGGTCCTGCACTTCATGTGGTGGCAGCCAGCTGAGGCACAGTTCTCCCACCTTCAAACGTTCTGCGCAATGGATCCTTAGTCCCTCCTATTCTGGGCTGGGCTCTCAGAGCCACAACCCGCTGGGCCTGGGGCCCTAAGGCCCATCTGGGCAAACTTGCCCTCACTGCCTGTACCTCCTAGGTGCTGTCAGTAACAGCTACTGGTCAGCTCTCCTCCACTCTTCTTCACTCTGTTCTCCTCCAACACCAAATTCTGCTCCTACCTCCAAACAATACACCCAAACTCCCTCACTGCTTGGCTGCAACAGGGGCTTTTTATTTTCTACCCTAATTGGAGTCAGGTGCTCCAACTGACTCTAGATGCCTTCATTGGAGTCAGGTGCCTTAACTGGCTCAAAGCAGCCCACCCAGCTACCCTGGGAACAGGGTCTTGCTGAGCCTGGGGCTAATATACCTGCATTCCATCACCCTCCTGTAGAGCAGAGAGAAGGAAGGAAGGAAGGCTGCACTGCTCCTGCCGCTGCCAGCATTGCTGCTACCACCACCATCACTGCTGCTGGGACTGTCCCCACCACTGCCACTACCCTTGTTCCTGTGGGGCCTCTCTTCCGACTGGCTTATCTCCCTCCCGCCCCCTGCTCTGTGGGAAGGGAGGGAGTGAGCGAGTGAGTGACTGACCAGGCACGAGGCCTCTCCCCAACACTACCATCACCAGAGGAGGAGAGGACTCCTGCCTGACTGACTGCCTGTCTGCTGGATCCTGCTGCTGCTGCTACCATCACCACCATTATCACCACCACCACTTCCTGGAGTCTGCGCTACTTCACCTGCCTGTATTCATCGGTTGGCGAGGAAGACACCCACCAGGATATTTCATTGGTGTGTTTGTGACTGCTGGGGGAATGTTTGGACCATCTAGAAGCTGTGGATGGGTGGCCTGTTCAGGACTGAGGGACTTTACCATCACTGCTCAACTGGTGGTGGGGCAGTCCTTACTGCTGCTGCCTGGGGGATGGGGGGGAGCGGTGTGGAGCCCTCTCCCCCACATTCCATCTCACCCCCACCCCAGCACCAGCATTGCCATTGCTGCCACCCCTCCACTACTCCCCCAGCCACCGCTTGCCCACTCCTCACCCCAGGACTGCTGCTAGGCTCCCCTGTTTATTGGACTTGCTGCAGCAGCAGCCGCAGCAGAACTAGAGCCTCACAGGCAACTTCTTTCCCTTCCTTCATTGCCTGACCTTCCCCTCCTTCCCTAGCCCACTTGGCCAGAGGGCTCCCCATTTTCTGCCTTGCCCTCCGGCCGGTTCAGTGTACCCTCCCATCCGTGCCCTCTGTTATTTACCCACCCCTCTTCCTGGCTTGTCCCCCTCCCCTGGCCCTTTTAGAGCTTTAGTTATTTTCCCTGCCCCGCCCCAAATTTAGACTGTTTAATTTCTCCTTGGCCCACCCCACCCTCCAGCCTCCATTGCTCTCCTGCCCCGCCCCATCCTGCTTCTGACTCCCACTATTCCCACCTCCTCCCCTCACTCAGCTGTCCCCTCCTGCCCCACCTGTTCCACCATCCCAGCATACCTATGCAGCATGGGCGCCAGTGAGCCCTAACTGTTTTTATTTTTTGTTTTTTTCCCCCCTCACTGCACCCCCCTTGATGTATTAGAAATTCAACCCCACCTAGTGCAGCCGGAGGAGCCGGACCCCCTCCCATCCCATACAAGCCCATGTGCCCCTTCCCCTCAGCACCCTCCTCCCCAGCCTGCAGCCTAGCGGGGAGGAGTGGCTTGCTAGTCTGTGTTCCTCCCCCCCCCAATATAGTTCCCACTCCCATATCCCTATAGCCCCACGCCGGGATATATCCTCCTCCCCTGCCACAGTCTAGTGGGGAGGAGTGGTCCCATCCCCTATCCTTCCCCCGGTACCCTTTCCTCCACCCCTACCCTAGGTCTCCTACCCCGTCTGTCCCCCATCATGGGGGACATGGAGACCTCCTCGGCCCCCCCCACCCCTGCTCCTCTCCCTGAACTTGCCCCCCGTCCACCTCTGTGGCTCCCCCCTCAACCACTGCCGCTGCTCTGACCACCTCTGGCACCCCTACTAAGGCGCCTGCAGCGGCGGGCATGGGAGGGGCCTCCACTGCTGCTGCGGCCTCCTCGGCCGGCCGGAAGAGCCGGGCGAAGAAGGCGTCCAAGAGCTCTGCCGTGGCCCCCATCACCGGCCGTGGCCCCCTTCCCCCCGCCACTCCCTCCACCAGTTCTGGGGGTCCCTCAGCCCCCAGATCGTACGCCCAGGCGGCTGCCACCCCTCCACCCACCGCCGCCGTACCATCTGCCTGCACCGCCCCCTCGGATACCATCTTGGGGAGCCGGGGCCCCTTCTCCACCTTGACCAGGAGGCACGGCACCCGTTGCCTCCTGGTGGCTGCCTCGCCCCACGTGGAGACCTACGTGCGGGCGATGGCGAGGGTGGTGGGGCCCTCGGCTATTGTGTCGGCCTGCACAATGTACGGCAAGATTGTTATCTTCTTGTCGTCGGAGGCCACCGCATGGGAGGCGGTGGCGAAGGGCCTGGCGGTGGGGGGGCGTCTACATCCCCATAGAGCCCCTGGAGGACCTGGGCGTACAGGTGGTCCTCACCTCCATCCCGCCCTTCCTCCCCAACTCTGCCCTGCTTCCCCTTCTCTCCACCCTGGGGAAGCCTCTGTCCACCATTAGCCCTCTCCCACTGGGCTGCAAGGACCCCGCCCTCCGTCATGTTTTGTCCTTCCGCCGGCAGGTGCAAATCCAGCTGCCGCCGGTGGGGGCGCGTGACGGAGGGGCGCTCGAGGGGTCCTTTCTGGTGCCCCATCAAGGGGCCCACTATAGGATTCATTTTTCCTCGGGGAAAGCTCGGTGCTTCCTCTGCCAGGCCACGGGGCATGTCCGGAGGGACTGTCCCCTGGCCCAGCATGGAGAAGGAGCAACCGGGCCCCCCGAGGTGTCATCGGGCCCCGGCCATGCCATCGCCGGTGCCTCTCGCTCCCTGGCCACTGGAGCTGCCCCTCCTCCTCTATCATGACCATCTGAGCCAGGCCCCATCGCCACCCCACTAGGTATGTCTGGGATGGGGCTCATGGAGGAGAGAGCGCCGGCCAGGGAGGCCCCGGATGTGGGAGAGGGCGCACCCCAGGGGGAGGGTTCCCATCCTCCTGCCATCCCTCCCTTGTCCCTTCCCTCCCAGGAGCCCTCGCCTTCGACACCCGGCTCTACCCCCGCTGGCCGGCCCTCCCATGCCATCTTGGAGGGCCGGACCCTCGTTAAGGGAAAGTGCAAGAAGGCCCAGGCCCTCCCCACCACATCAGATGGGGAGGAAGCCCCCCAGAAGTCAGTACGGGGGGCTGAAGGCATAAACATCATCACTGGGCCTTCTATTGCGCTCCCCGATGAGGTCCAGCGGGAGGTTCCGGCCGAAGGAACGGCCCCAGCTGCACAGGGGGGCAGTGCTGCCCCCCCATCGGAGGCCCTTATAGACCCCTTCCCCGGAGAGGCTGCGGATGGAGCTGTTTCTGCCCCCCACCCCCAAGCCCATCTCGCCACCTGCACCTACTGCCAGTGGTGCGGTGGCCTCCACTGAGGCGGGGGGGGGATTTCAGCTCCATTTTCGTGGAGATCGAGGCCCTGGGTCTGACCCTGGTCGCTGCAGGGGAGGACGACCCTCTTCCTCTTCCACCAGCAGGCCTTGATCTGGGCGGTGGTTCGCCCTCGCCGCCCCCTCTCTTGTCCCAGTCCCCACCCCAATCCCAGTCCCAGTCCTAATCTCAGCCTCCATCTGCTGTCTCACCCTCCACCCCGGGAATGCCCCCGGATCATTCCACTTACCCGGCTGCGATCGGGGCCCCCTCTGAAGCCGCCAGGCCCCTGGAAGCGATAGCTGGCCCCGAGCGGCCGGGCCCCAGGGAGCGAACCCAGGTGGGACAGCCTCCCCTCCCTCGCCTTGTTTTCTCCCCCCTGTCCAACGCTGAGGCTATGGACACCTCCACACCCAGCGTCGGTGGGGACCCGTCCCCAGATCCCCTCCTACAAACCCCTGTGCCCGGTCGAGGAGAGCCGCACCCCAGTGGTTCAACCACTGGGGACCCTGTCCCTCTCACTGTTATTTCCCCTCCCCTTCCTGATCCTACCCCCACCCCCTCTCCCTTGGCCCCCGCGACCACCCCCATCCCTTCCTCGGCTCCTGCCTTTATTGCTGCCGCCCCCGGGACCACACCCTTCCACCTAGACGATCCCCCGGGGGCGGTATTCGTAGTCCCTTCCATTAAAGGGGCTGCCATTCTCCCTCCACCACCCCCTCCCCTTGTGCCAGGGGTTCAGCCAGGCGATGCGGCTCCTGCAACATCGCCGCCTCAACGGGGCTCCGCGCCCTATCTGTCGCTCCCGGCTGGCAGTGGGGCCACTTCGGGGACCTGACTGGGGGACGGTCCGAGGCCTTCCACCCCGGACCCCCTGGCACTGAGGGATGAGCTGCGCTTGTTCCTGGCTGACACTCGTGGGGCCAGGAATCGGGTGCGGCTCGCCCTGCAGCGCTGGGGGGACTTCCATTCCGTCCTCCAGGCCATGAGGGCCATCTTAAAGGAGGGGAAGGGGACCGGGAGGCAGGACGCCGCGGCCTACCAGAGGGCCCGCAGCTTCCGAGACTCCCTCATGGCTCACGGGGTGAGCCACGGACTGCTGCGGGGCCCGACGGGAGCCGCGGGCTGCCCTGCCCCTGAGGATCCTCCCCCCCAGCCCTCCTCATGGCCTTTGTCATCTATGCCACACTGAACGCCAGGGGCTGTAGGATGGGTCTCCGCAGGACCCAGGTGCTCTCCTTCCTGCAGGAGGGGGGGGTACTCTATGGTTTTCCTGCAGGAGACCCATACGGATCCAGCCGCCAAGGCCAGCTGGTGGCTGGAGTGGGAGGGCAGGGTGTTTTTCAGTCATCTCTCCGCCCGACAAGGCGGAGTAGCCACCCTGTTCTCCCCCGACCTACAGCCCGAGGTGCTGGGGGTTGCTGAGGTCGTGCCGGGCCGCCTGCTGCACGTCTGGGTCTGCTTGCAGGGGCTGACATTGAATCTGGTCAATGTCTATGCCCCTGCAGCGGGCCCGGCACGGGCACCTTTTTTCCGGCAGGCAGCCGCCTTCCTCGGCACAATGGATCCTCAGGAGTGCCTGGTCCTGGCCGGGGACTTCAACCTCACCCTCGAGGAACGGGACTGCACGGGGACCGAGCAGTGCCCGGCCACCGCAGACGTCCTCAGGGAGATCGTAGACCATCACTCCCTGGTGGACGTCTGGCGCGACCAGCACCCGGACAACGAGGTGACCTTCACCTTTGTCCGGGTGGGGGAAGATCGGTCGCGCCACTCCCAGTTGGACCGCATCTATTTCTCAAGGTTCCATCTCGCACGAGCCCACTCCTCCGGCGTACGGCTGGCCCCTTTCTCGGATCACCACCTGGTGACCGTGAAGGCCTCTCTGATGGCAGAGAGGCCAGGGCCGGCCTACTGGCATTTCAACAACAGCCTGCTGGAGGATGTGGGCTTCGTGGCATCCTTCCGGGAGTTCTGGCTGGCCTAGCGGGGGCAGAGGCCTGCCTTTCCCTCGGCGCGGCTGTGGTGGGACGTGGGGAAGGTGCGCGCCCGGCTCTTCTGCCGTGACTACACTCGGGGGGCCAGCCGGCGGAGGGATGCGGCGATAGAGCAGCTGGAACGGGAAGTCTTAGAGCTGGAGAGGCGCCTGGCCGCCAGTCCTGAGGATCCGTCCCTCTACGGAGCGTGCCGGGAGAAGTGGGAGGAACTCCGCGCCCTCGAAGATCTACGGGCCCGGGGAGCCTTTGTTCGATCCTGCCTCCATCTCCTTCGGGAGAGTGATCGCGGTTCCCGCTTCTTCTATGCCCTGGAGAAACGGAGGGGAGCCAAAAAGCATGTCACCTGCCTCCTCACTGAGGATGGCACCCCCCTCACAGATCCGGTGGAGATGCGTGGAAGGGCCAGGGCCTTCTACGCCGGTCTTTTCTCCCCGGATCTGACCGAAGCCGCCGCCTGCAGGGTGCTCTGGAACGAACTTCCCATGGTCAGCAAGGGCAACCGGGACCAGCTAGAGCTACCTCTCACTCTGGCCGAGTTCTTGGAAGCCCTCCGTCTCATGCCCACTAATAAATCTCCGGGCATGGACGGGCTGACTGTGGAGTTCTACCGCGTGTTCTGGGACGTCCTGGGCCTGGACCTCGCCATCGTCTGGGCCGAGTCCGAGGAAAGCGGAGTGCTCCCCCTTTCTTGTCGGCAGGCAGTCCTGGCTCTGCTGCCCAAGAAGGGGGACCTCCGCGACCTTCGGAACTGGCGTCCCGTCTCGCTCCTCTGCACGGACTACAAAATCGCAGCCAAAGCCATCTCGCTGCGGCTGGGGTCCGTGCTGCAGGACGTGGTCCATCCTGACCAGACCTACACCGTCCCGGGCCATTCCACCTTCGACAATCTGTACTTGGTCCGGGATCTCTTGGAGCTAGGGTGTAGGGACGGTCTGTCGTTCACCCTCCTGGCCCTGGACCAGGAGAAGGCGTTCAACCGGGTGGACCACGGGTATCTCCTGGGCACCCTGCAGGCGTTCAGCTTCGGACCCCGTTTTGTGGGGTTTCTCCAGGTGCTGTACGCCTCCGCAGAGTGTCTGGTCAAGCTCAACTGGACCCTGACCGAACCTGTCAGCTTCGGGCAAGGAGTTCGTCAAGGCTGTCCGCTGTCGGGCCAGCTGTACGCCCTAGCTGTGGAGCCCTTCCTCTGTCTCCTCCGCGAGCCAGGGCTGAGGCTGGTCCTGTCAGCGTACGCCAATGACGTGCTCCTCGCGGTCCAGGACCTGGGAGACCTGGAGCAGTTGGAGGCTTGCCTGGCCATCTATTCGGCAGCCTCCTCTGCCTGGGTCAACTGGGTCAAGAGCTCTGGCCTGGCGGTAGGGGCCGGGTGGCCAGCGGGCTCCCTCCCACCCGTGCTTCAAGCCATCCGGTGGAGCGCGGGTCCGCTGCTCTATCTCGGCATCTACCTTTCTGCCACGCATCCCTCCCTAGATGACAACTGGCGAGGTTTGGAGGACAGGGTGTCTGAGCGGCTGCGGAGATGGACAGGACTGCTGCAATGCCTCTCCCTTCGCGGGAGGGCACTGGTCATCATCCAGCTCATCCTGTCCATGGTCTGGCACCGGCTCAACACCCTGGTCCCGCCCCCGAGTTTCCTGGCCAACCTCCAGAAGACAGTTCTGGAATTCTTTTGACGAGGACTGCACTGGGTCTCTGCAGGGATCCTGAGTCTTCCCCTGGAGGAGGGAGGGCAGGGCCTGTGCTGTATTCACAGCCAGGTCCATGCCTTCCACCTCCAAGCCCTGCAGGGACTCCTTTATAGTGCAGGTAGTCCGGCGTGGAGCTATCTGGCGTGCACCTTCCTCCGCCGCTGCCAAGGGCTCCGATATGACCGGCAGCTCTTTTTTATCAATCCAAGAGGTTTTCTGCGAGACTTCTCCGAGTTGCCGGCCTTCTACCAGGACATCCTCAGGACCTGGAGGCTCGTTTCAGCCTCCAGGTCTCTTGTGCCCACCGAGCGGGAGGACCTCCTCGCGGAGCCCCTGCTACACAACCCCCATCTTAGTGTGCAGGTGGCGGAGGCCCCCTCCGTGAGGCAAAGGTTGGTCCTGGCAGGCGTCGCCAAGGTCGGAGACCTCCTGGACTATGCCCGGGGGGACTGGGTGGATCCCCTTGTGCTAGCTGAGCGCATGGGGCTCTCCACCCTTCGAACCCCCCGGCGCCTACTCCAGGAGGTGAGGGCAACCTTGCCCCCTGCTGCTTGGGATTACCTCAAGCAGGTCCTGTGAGAGGGTGCTGCCCGCCCTCCCCTCAGTCCTGGCCCTCCGGAGCTTTTAATCAGTCCCCAGCCCCATGAGCCCCTCCGGCCACCCCCGCCCCACGCCCCGAGCCGGCTACCAGATCTACAGCCGGCCAGTTTCCAAACCGCGCCTCATAAATATCTGTACATGCTCGTGCTCCATACCATCCACTTCCTCGCCCTTGTGTCCCGCCCCAACACCAAGTGGCGGGACCTGATACCAGCTGTGGAGGGTGAGGACCCCCGGTGGGCCAGTTTGTATTCCACCTTAACTCCATGGCCCGCCGGGGATATTAGCTGGCGGCTCCTCCCTGGAGCCATGAGCACGGGTGTGTACTTGGCGTGGTTCACACCCCGCCCCGACATCTGCCCCTTTTGTGGCATGAGGGAGACCCTGGCACATGTCTATCTCAAATGCGCCAGGTTGCAGTCCCTTTTCCGGCTCCTCCAGAACCCCTTATTGAGGTTCTGGCTGCACTTTTCCCCACACCTCTTTCTCTATGCACTCCCCATCCGTGGCCCCACAAAGTCGTGGGACCTCCTCACCAACCTCCTCCTGGCCTATGCTAAAGTGGCCATCTATAAAACCAGGGAGAGGAGGTTGGCTGAGGGAGGTTCCTGTGACTGTGGGGCCTATTTCAGGTCCCTTGTTCGTGCACGTATCCGAGCAGAGTTCCTCTGGGCAGCGTCCGCTGGCTCCCTCGATACCTTTCAGGGGCAGTGGGTGCTGTCCAGGGTTCTCTGCTCGGTGTCTCCCTCTGAATCCCTTATTTTGACCCTTTGACCTTCACACCTGTTTCCTGTTATTTCATTTGTTGTCCCCCGTAATTGCTTGGAAGCTGGGTCCAGTGCTTCCTCCCCTTAAGTTGGGAGAGGAGATTTAGTAGTGGGAGGGCTAGCACCTGCCCACCTCCCCGGTTCTTCAAATAGGACCACCCTCCTGTAGCCATCAGGCCTGGCTCTGTCACAATTTACACTAAACTATTTGACTTTTCCCCCTCTCTGCCCATGAGAAGTCAGAAGGGACTTTTCTACAATCATAACTTTTTATTCCATTTACTCAGGGGTTCTTGTTAAATTCTTGTTTTACTTCCCTCACTCTAGAGTGATGTATAACTATAGAATGATGTATAAATCTTGCTTTTCAAGCAACTAAAATATATATTTTGTAGTACAGATAAATATATGACTGCATTTCTCTTGTAAAGCCTCCGATCTGCAGTCTGAGTGTAGTTAAACATTAAGGCAAATATCTGCTTCTTTGCATCTTTGGCTGCAACCTCACTTCCTAGTGCACCGAGATAATGGAATCAGAACCTGAACACCTTACCATCAGTCTCACATGTGTAGTCCTTGGACAATGCTTATATGATTTATGAAAAAAAGAGGAGACAAAAGTTAGAGAATTCTAGTCACAAGAAAGGGCAATGCCAGGAGGTGCTCAGAAGAGCAGCAGAACTCATCATCAGCTGTCACTGCACTGTCTCAAATGTTGTGCTTGAGCCTTGATGGCATGAGATCTTTCCCTCCCAGCAGATGGCCATTGTTAGGGTCATATCCTGTCATGGTGACAGCACTGTAAAAGCACTTTCAGTTTACAGTATATTAACAGCAGACACAAACATAAGGCAGTTAAATGATTGTGTTTCACTTAATGGTTTTAAAAGTCAATAGCCATACTGGTAGCAGATTCAGAGTTTTATATGGTAGTGAAGGAAAACAGTAGTGGGCTGGTCTATTTTCCTTACCCACCTCTGCTGCTTCAACAATTCCATTGAAGCTGCTCCAGAAACTCATTGCTTCCTCCAATTTATCCTGAAATTCCTTCTCATTCTATACTTCCCTTTCATACTAAGTAAACCCACTTTGTTCACACACACACTGTCTGTTTAGCTAAAAGTCATTGTAGCAACTGCAAAGCAAACATGTAAGGCTTTTTTCCTGTATTCCATGAAAATCACATAATCCCTGACTTGTTCTGTATTCTTAATATTCACATCCCGCAGCACCTCAATAAGGCTTGTTTTGTCAGCTCCCAGTGGCTATGTCTACACTTGGCCAAATAAGTCAACTTAGCATGTCTACACTCAAAAATTAAGTCAACTTAAAGGGGACCCTGCCAAATCGACTTAGAGTGTCCACACTGGATGCCTAAGTCGACTTGTAGGGGCTAGGTGGACTTGGGACTGGTCCACAGTGGTTGGGGGGGGGCAGTGTCCCTGTCCTGCTCAGCCCCCATTGAACCCAGGTCCAATGGGGCAAATGCTGAGCCCCTTGGCACTTGGTGAGAGATGCCCCCCCCCCACCACCATGGAACAGTCCCAGGTCCACCTAGCCCCTACAAGTTGACTTAGGCATCCAGTGTGGATGCTCTAAGTCGATTTGGCAGGGTCCTCTTTAAGTTGACTTAATTTTTGAGTGTAGATATGCTAAGTCGACTTTGTTAAGTCAACTTAGCTAAGTTGACTTAAATTAACAAGTGTAGACATAGCCAGTGTGAGTCATGGGATATTAATATTAACACTAATTTGCAAATCTAAAAGTTATTAAAATGATTGAAGGCTAGCAGGGTCCAGCCAACATCTGAAACTAGGGGCTTGTCTATAATAGTGAATTATGTTAGCTTAACAACATCACTCAGGACTATGAAAAATTTCATGCCCTGTGTGATGTAACTAAGCCGACCCAAGCCCTAGTGTAGACACAGCTAGGTCAATGAAAGAATTCTTCCTTTGCCCTATGTAGTCAGGCCGCCGGCCCTCCCGGCTGGGGCCTGACTCGTCCCTCCGTCCCTGGAAGGAAAAACAAACGGTCCCTGGCCCCTCGGGCGGGGCAGGCAGGGAAAACAAACGGCCTCTAGCCCTTCAGGCAGGGCAGGCAGGTAAGAAAACTGTCTCTAGCCCCTGGGTCAGGGCAGGCAGCAAGCCAAACTGTCTCTGGCCCCTCAGGCGGGGCAGGCAGGTAAGGAAAACGGTCTCTTTAACCGGGCAATTACGTCTCTAGCTCCGGCTGCAAAGACTCCTCGTTCGCTGAGGCTTCTGGGACGGTACCAGAAGGGGGGAGGCAGGGGGACGCAGGCCCACCCAACTCCACTGCGTCCCAGCCCAGGGCCCTATCCGTGGCAGGAGGTTCTACCACGGATCCGGCGAAATCCTCACCAGTATACAGTGACTCAGGCTCGGGAACCGCCGAGTCATAATAGGCCTCCCGGTCCCCTGGGCCACTTCCTGCCCCCGTCCCCGCTGGTACCTGCTTGGGGCCCTCATCGTCCTCTTCCTCGGGGTAGTCACCCAGTGGGAGGTCACCTAGTCCGGCCACGTCCTCTGCTGAGGGCAACTCCTCCAGGTCGCACCCCGCCTCTGGGGGTGGTGCGTCTTCCTCGGCCAGGGGGAGCTCCTCCAGGTCGCAGCCCGGTACTGGGAGGGACTCATCTGAATGACCCGCCGGCGGTGTGGGGAGCGGAAGATCCAAATAGTCCTCTGCACGCCGTCTCCGGGGGAGCTGGTCTCGGCAGGCGGTCCCGACGGGGTCCAGGCGACCATCGGGGCCCCAGGCAGCAGGCAGGTTCTCCGCAGGGTAAGGGTCAGGCGGCTGCTGGGGAGGGAACAGAGGGACACCCTTCCCCTTCGGCTGCCTCCCTTCCACTGGGCTCTCCGGCCTTCCCCTTATATTTCCTGTCCCGCCCACCGGCTTCCGGTCTGACGGACAGGTTGCTTCTGGCTCCGCCCACTCAGGTATACCTGGGCCCAGGCTGTCCATCTCCGAGGGGGGCCATACTCTCTCCCTACACCCTACCTTTTGCTCTTTGTTGCTGTAGTAAGTATCTACGTTACAGTGGCACAGATGCACACATTTCCTGGTATTATGCTTTTAGTAAAATTCTACAACTGACTACAACTATGAACATTTCAGTGACTATAAGCAAACAGGTACAGGATTAGACACTTTCCCACCGCTATAGAAGCATTTCTCACTCACTGTCATCCTACATGATTTACACTATTAACTGAAATTTAACTTCATCTCCATATTCCTCCTTCCCCGCCGCAAAATCTGCAAAACTATATGCAAAGGTCAACATAGCAAATCATTAGACGTAAATATATATACAATTTCTTCACTAAATGGTTATATTGCAAGCCCGGAGTTATGACTCCTCCTTTTAAAGGCTCATATCCTTTCTAGTTACGTGTTCCCAGCGGTTGGTACCCATAAAAATAATTCACATTTAAAAAATAATATTGGCAAAAGTGCTCATGCAAACACTAGTTTATAAAAAGTACTGCTTCATTCATTGTTCAAAATGGAGAAAAACAAACTTTGTCATTGTACATGGTACATTGTACTACATGGTGTAGTGTAGACTTAGGGCCCAATTCAACGTAGCCAGGCCTGAAGCCAGATCTCAACTGGAGCTGGCCACGCCAGTTGCCCCAGCCTCTCTCCCTGCATACCTCGGCTCTTCCCACCTCCTCCATAACCCGCTCCCACAAACACAAATGTCACCTGTTTGTAGGTGGGTGAAAGGGACACTGAAAATGCTATGGCTAAGGGAGCGCAAGGTGTCAATATGACCCTGCCCAAGAAGGATATTTAGTACCTGGAAACATATTTAAATTGTGAATCATTTACCTTCTTGTATTTTCATGTTGGTTTCTTTATGAAAATCAATTTTAAAAAATCACAAAAATTTAGACTAATTTTAATCACATTTAGTCATTTTTATTGTTCTTTTATTGTTCTTTTGATGAAATTACTTTTTTATTTGTGGTCAAACTCTGAATTAGACACAAAACCTATGGGCCAGATTCTCAACTGGTGTGGTTATTGAAATTAATGTTGCTATGCTGATTTACACCAGGTGTCTAGCCAGATGTGAATTGTCCTGCCCTGATCCTGGAGTTGATCTCTGCAAGTATGTGCCCACACAGAGCCCTTTTGACTTACATGGGCCCCCCACTGTAGACATCCAGCTGTGCAGAAAGGCTTCCTGGGTTTGTTATCCTGTGGTACACCCCCTAGACCTCCAAGTTCAGATTGCTATCTTGGAACCACTGTCTGCGAAAAGTTTGATTCAATGTTTTCTTCAGACTTTTCTGTAAAATAACTCAGTTTCTAGTATTATTTACCTGTGGCATCTTCGTTGATATACCTCAGGCTACTGGCATGAAAAAGCATCACTTTAAAAGTAATTTAGCAAATAAGTAGACCACCCCTAGGGTGCAAATAAAAGGAAAAGTTGTAAATAGCTAATGCAAGCAAAAGGTGCCTTAGGGGAACTCTAAGAGTCACTTCTTTCAAACCAGCAATAACTTCTGGTACTATTGGTCCTGAGGCAGCCGCAGTCAACATTGTTTAAAAAAGCTCCCTTATGGTGTACTCATTAATTAACTGCACTGTTTGTTGATCCTAGATTGATTCAGTTTGTTCTCTGGAGAGTGTTTTTGGAAACTCAGTAATGCCTTGATACAGAATTTCATCTTCAGGCCCTAAATTCCCAGGATGCTGCTTTGCTGGGACATATAGAAGGCGAAGTGGAAAGGAGAATTGTTAGATAAAAATGATAATCAAAATATTTTAAATTCAGATGTAATTTTTGAAGAGTCTCCCTACAGAACTAAAAAATTACCTGAAGCAAAGTTTGACTGACAGGATGGTTTTAACAAACAGAGAACAAGACAAATGGCATGCAAAACAGATAGGAAAGTATTTGCTCCTAATTACTTGAGAAAGCATTTTAATTAAGTTGTTTTCCAATTAATGCCTCATTTTTAATGTCCCATAAATATTTAAATAAGTTTCATAAACTTTTCTTCTTATGGAAACACTTGAAAAAGTGGTAGATGTTCTCGGGGACTCTCTTAGTATAATAAATTGTACAATTTATTTGCCATTCTCATGAATAAACAAGTAAATATATCTGTCCTATCACTTCTGTAGCTGAAAGCTAGAATTTTAGGTATCCTAGCTCCATTAACTTCTTTTCTCTCTTACAGTCATGAGAAGTAAGTTAGTTTCTTTGACCAGTTGGATATAGAATTTGCTGTTCATGTATCTCTCCTCCCCTTTTTGTTTATTACCTGATTCTTTCAGACAGATCACTCATCATATTTTCTCAAAAATAGTAGCTGCAACCAAATAGAATTTCAGCACAAGAATAATATTAACCAAAATTAAAAAACAAAACAACACAAAATAGGAAGCAAGTGGAAAAAATCAATTTTATTCCAATTGACAAATTCAAAATTATTTGATCAGCAACAAGGACTGTATCTGAATACAGTTTAGTCAAACTGTAGCAATATTCTTTGTTCATTGGGATCACTTAAAAATAGGGTGAAATCTAATTAGAAATGAATCTTGCTGCACTACTGCAATTGTATCTGTGACTGAGAGCAGATCAATTGGGTAGAGTTTTGACCCTACTGCACCCTAGAAAGCCTATGGGTTTCTTAAAACGAAAAACAATACGAAATTTTTGGAAAACAGTCATTTGTTTTTCGTTGTCCATTCCCGCCCCCCCTCCCCCCTCCAACAGCCATATGAAAGGGATAACTTGGCTTAAATGATTTTTTTAAGCCTTGGTTTCTTTGTAGGCAATCATACAAACCTTCAGGTTTTGGAGGGGATGATTTTGCATGGTCATCTGAGCAGAATGAAAAATAGACTCTTACTGTATATGATAGCCACTTTTAGCTCAAGAATAAGTTAAAAGACACAAGTAGAATTCCTTATGGCTTGTATATTTTCTATGAAGTTTTGAAGGACATTTTTTACTTTGCTGGGTTTCACCAAGATCTCTCAAATTTCAAATGGTTAAAGAAGGTACAAATCTAATATGTCATACTTGGCATACTAGTTATTACCTGATAAGAATTATAATGAGCAAAGCAATGGATCTGAATGGACCTAGAATCTGTGGCTGCTTTTGCTAAGGTTAGTACTGTTGTCTGCAGTGAGGACTATAGCATGAGGTACTTCAAACATTTGCCAGTTTGATTTTCAAACTTTAAAAACCAACTGGCAAATGTTTGAAACACCTCCAACCACCGCATACTGTCTTCCTCGTTGCAGACAATGGTAGCAAATACAGACATATATTCCAGGTTCCCTCACACCCATTGCTTTGCCCATTATGATTATTATCCAGTAATCACTAAGCTAGGTGTTCTGTTGCTAAGTGTGCTAAGCTAAGCGTGTATGAGAGAAACATACACTTGCTGGGATTGCATGCTGCTGCCGCCAGATAGCGTTACAGTTTAATGATGGCAGACCCCAGATCCTGAGATACAAATAGCCCCATATAACACAGGCTGAAGATTAAACCAGTCTGCTAAGAGAGAAAAAAATGTGTTCCTTTGCTGCTTGTCCACATCCTTGTTAGAAAAGAAATGACTTTTACCTCTTTGCTGGCATGAAAGCATGCCTTACTATGATCAATAAAATCCAGGTTCTTCCCTTGTATGGAGAAGCCCAAGCAGAGACCTAGAACCAGCTCATTCTATTGGGGTGAAGTCCCCACATATTAGGAGTGTTTGGGTCTCAAAACCCACTAGTTTTCTGAGATGCTTCTGAGACTCAGGGAAACCTTCAGAGACAGCAAATAATCTAGCCCTGTTTCTGGGCACTTTCATGACACTCTGCAGTCTGAGTTCTGTGCTTTTTTTTTGAGATAGAAGAGAGCAAAAATCACACTAATCCAGAATTGCACATCATGCACAGGATGGAGAAAAGGTAAAAGGAACCAGACTTTCCCTTCTGCCTATGCTGTACTACAGTCAGCTGCTTCTAAGTACCATAAGGTCTAGTTATTAAAAGGCACTGGACATCTGTGGGAATTTTTGCCAGATTCTGTGGAATTTTTCCTGTAGAAGCTTTAAAACCATGAAGTATTCTTTTTACAGCAAATTAATTCAAATCCCACCTCAAAACATTGCAAATTGTTTAACAAATATTATTGTTCAATAAAATATACTTTAAGTTTAGTCCACTCTTGTCTTAAAAGAAAACCTTCTTCCATCTCTATGAGCTCTTTTATTTCTCCTTCAAGATTTTCCACTCCCCCAGATATTCTTACCCCTTACAAAGATTTCCCAGTCACTCTACTCTCCTACCTTGAGAATGAAACTAGTCAAATAGTTAATACTACATTGTGTGTTTTGCATTCTTTATGTTTTTCAATCTTGTTCCAGTGGAATGTATTTCAATAAAAATTCCCAAACAGTAAAAAGCATGTTAGCTGATTATTTCTACAACATGATCAGCAATGAAATAGTTAATTTTAACATTTACATTCTCATTTTGGGGGATGCATAATTGAAGGCCCCTTGATATCAATAGAGGTGTTGCAAATGTTTGTTAGTACATTGTTTCAGCCTTTTTTCTCGAATATCAATAAAGGGGAAATCCACTCAAGCGTCAGAAAGTCAGAATATTTGGTAGAGCTGGTGAAAGGAGTTTTTCAACAAAATAGTTTTCAATCAGAAAAAGCTGACATTAAAACTGGAACTTTTTGTAAAAAAAAAAATTAAAAATGGTCAAAACTGAAGTGGAATATTTCCAAATTGTCAAAACCAAAGACCTCAATGGACACAATCTGAATTTGGGGGGGGGGGGGGGACTTTCAGTTCACAAAAAATTTCAAGGTTCTGACTTTTAGTGCTGATTTAGGACTGGAAAGTTTTTCAAAATCTCATATATTTTCATGGTATGAGAAAACCGTGTCTCATCCAGATCTAATATTTGAACTCCAGGGGCCTCATCTAAAGCCCATTGACTCAACGGGAGTTCATTAGTTTCAAAGGGCTTTGGATGACACTCTGTTGGCAGAGTATGAAGAGGTTAGCCGTTAGCATCTGCACTTATGGGCTGGAATAGCAGCTCTAGCCCAGCTGCTTTCTGTAACAGGTAGGATGGTGCACATGCACCGCTGAACAGCCTCTCCATCAGAATTCCCCACACATGGCCTTTATGGGGTCTTCCCCACAAATAGAATTTCCCTCTCTATGATCTTCCACACTTCAGATGCATTTGATTCCAGCCATCATTTCACACCAAGAACATTTTCTTAGAAACCAGAAGGCCTAGATATTTAGAGAAACATGCTGTCTTCTGCCATGTGGCATGGAGACTAAGAAAATGCAGCAGATTGGTGCCCAGATCTACTCCTTAAAAGGGAGACAGAACAGAAGTTCCACTGCTTAATCCTCCTGGCTTCCCCTAACCTGTTTCCCAGACACCATGAAATGCCCTGTGTGTGTATGGTGTTTTGCAGCTCTGGAACCATACCTCTGGCTCAGGGATTAGGAAGAGCAGAAAACAGCTGTTCTCTGCGATATGCTTCTTTTGGGACTAGACATATCCCTTTTCAGAAAAAAAGTTAAAAAGTTACTGCTGACTGAACCAGTAGTAACGTCTCATCTACAGCAGTGAGTGGGGACTTCATGACAGTGCAGCTCCTGAAAGATACACCAGAGAGGAGGAGCAAGCCAAAGGAAAGATGTGGATGACCTAAGTCTCTAAGGGTGCATCTACACTTACAAATTAAGTCGACTTAAGCTTTCTTAAATCAACTTAATTTAATCTGCGTCTACACTACATTTTCCTTAAGTCGACTTAAGCAGCAACTTAAGTTGACTTAAGGAAAATTAAAGTCGACTTTACTAAACCTCATTTAAAGTCAACTTTACTGGCTAAGTCGACTTAAGTCAATTTAGCCAATGTAGACGCAGATTAGCCCTAAATTGACTTTAAGTCGACTTAAAGGGCTTCAGGACTCCCCCATTGCCCTCCCTGCCAGGGTGGCTGGCACAGGCAGAGTCTGGTGTGCCTCCCCACAGGGCAGGACAGAGCCCTGCCCACCCTGCTCCTATGCCCTGCCAGTGTCCCTATCCTGCTCAGCCCCCATTGTATCCAGGTACAATGGGGCAAATGCTGAGCCTCTTGGCACTTGGCAAGGGGTGCCCCCCCTTCCACTGTGGAACAGTTCCAGGTCCACCTAGCCCTTACAAGTCGACTTAGGCGTCCAGTGTGGACGCTCTAAGTCGATTTGGCAGGGTCCCCTTTAAGTTGACTTAATTTTTGAGTGTAGATATGCTAAGTCGACTTTGTTAAGTCAATTTAGCTAAGTCAACTTAAATTAACAAGTGTAGACATAGCCTAAGTGGAGACCTTTGTCTTCAGCAAGTATGCTCAGATTCACTCAAATCTCAGGACATCCAGGATATAATCTACCTAGCCATTGCATGACATAAGCATCTTGGGGAAACTCCACTAGTGGAAACTTGGAACATTTATCCCCTGCACATGTTTTCTTTCTAGCAATAGCATGTTTAAAAATGCTTTTAAAAAATGAAAAACCAATTTCCATATAAAATACTGTAATTCATAGTGAAACTCCAAGTCCACACTGAGATCTCCGTTTGGCAAAAGTATATATGTAGTTGAACCACAATCCCTTTGCAGGATCAGAGCCAACTGCCTGGAAGTTACTTGGTGTGTATTTTCAGTGGCTCTATTAACAGTCATTTGACATGCTAAATTCCAAGCTGTCATCCAAATTTTGCTTTAAAATATTATGACGATGTGTTGTAAGTACCTCATTTGGCAGCCTATTCCACCTACCGACTACTCAACAGTCCCTCTTAATTTAAATCTAAGTCCCCTGTTTCTGGTCATGCAAGAACTTCAGAAGCTAATCAAGCTTAATTTTATAACATTTAAACCAGGAGGACTCTTCTTAATCATCTTCTCTCAAGACTAATTTCATCAGCGTCTCCTCAGATGTGACCCTTTCCTTTCCATTAACCATCTTTTTTGTCCTGTGATGTACCCTTCCAAGTTAACTAACTATATCTTTCTTCAGTAAGACCTAAAATTGGAAATTGTGCCCCAAGAGCAATCCAACCAGGATGCTATACAGTGATAAAACAATTTCCTTTAATTTAGATAATATAGCCCTCATAATACAAGTTAGCATGTCATTAGCCTCACCCATGGCTGCTGTGCACTGAATAAGAAATTTAAATTCAATTCACCCGTATCCATTCCCTGAATCATGTTAACTAAGGCAGCATCTATGCATAGTCTGGACATCATCTATAGCCAGTGGCATCACCCCACACCTAGGCATTTTGGCCCAGATACTCGAGAGTATTTAGATGCCCAGCTCCCATTGAAATCAGTGAAAGTCAGGCTCCTAAGTAACTTGGAGATTCTGGGCCTTCAAGCTGAAATTTACTCTGGCATAAATTAGGACAACTATCTTCACTTTAAAAAGCTGTCACTTCTAGTAATAAGAACCTCCTGAAAAAAAGTCAAATTTCTTACAGACCAAATCCATATTTAGGCAAATAGCTTGCCATAAGATCCAGAGCCTCAATTTCTCAGTTAGAAGCATCTATTATAGCATTCGTAAATCTAGCAGAAGCACCTGCCTTCAGTCTTCAAAAGTTTGGAGGCAAAATGAGCCTGAGGAAGGAAAAAGGACTCTCAAGACTGGTCTGTACTGTGAAGTTAGGTTGACAGAAGACTCCTTTCTTCAACCACATAATATATGCATCTCCATTGCCAGGTCTGTTCCTTTGACATTGATTGCCAGAAATATCAATTTAATAAAACCACCTCTGTGAGAGGTGTAGTGCTAAAATTGAAGTGGTGGGGTCAAATGAGTGGCAGTGTAGGCAGAGCATTGCATAAATTGACATCATTGGCCACTGTAAGATATCTCAAAATGCTCTGCTGTGACCAGTCTGGACATTGTTTGCATCGTGGCCATGTATAGCTCCTCTCCTGCTCAAGCCCTGGGGAAATTTGCATTCACATTTCCTGTTTAGTCAGTGTAGAGAGCTCTCCAGCACAATGGGTCATGATGACTGCATGCCCCAAACACACTCCTGCATGCAGTAGACCTGAGGTGTTGGATCTCCTCAAGTTGTGGGGCAAAAAGTTTGTTCAGACTCCAATCCAGAAAAAGAAACCTTGATTTCTACAGAATGATATTGTGTGGCATGCTGGAGAAGGGGTACAACAGGGACATGCATCAGTATCATGTTAAAATAAAAAATCTGAGGTAGGCTTATCACAAAACCAGGGAGGCAAAGAGCTGTTCTGGCTTATCACTGAAGACATGCTGCTTCCATGAGGAGCTGTGTGCGGTTCTCAGCAGTGACCCCACCAGAGCTCCCAGATGCAATGCTGATACCTCAGAGGACTCTGAGTCCCGGTTCATAGAATCTTAGGGTGCGTCTACACTTACAAGTTAGGTTGACTTAAGTCCACCTAGGGCAGGTTGGGGGGGACAAGGGAGCCCCGCATGGCTCCCTTATTCCTGGAGGATCCCCTGCTCCCTTCTACCCGGGACCTGCGGCTTCCCGGCAAGAGCAGTCGTGGCTCCTTGTTTTCCGGGAAGCTGCAATTCTGGGGAGAAGGGAGCTGCCGGGCCTCCCCAGCCAGGGCTCCTGCGGGAGGGAATGGCTGCGAGTGGCTTCCTGGTCTCAGGGAGAGCCAGCTGGCTTTCCCCAGGGAAGCCACCTCTCCCTTCTGGCAGGGAGCTGCGGCTCCCCTAGTCTGGGGAGCCATGGCTCCGACTGAGAGAGTCTAGGGTAGACTCTCTAAGTTGACTTAATAAAGTCACCTTTAAGTCAACTTAAGAGTCTTGTATAGACTCTCTAAGTTGACTTAATAAAGTCAACTTAAAGTTGACTTAATAAAGTCGACTTAACTTTCTGAGTGTAGACATAGCCTTGGTGTTGGAAGGGACCACATGAGGCCATCTAGTTCAACTCCCCACTAAATCATCCCAGCCAGGGTACTGTCTAACCGGGCCTTAAATGTCTCCAAAGATGGAGATTCCACCACCTCCCTAGGTAACCTATTCCAATTTTTCATCACCCTCCTAGTAAGAAAGTTTTTCCTAATATCCAACCTCGACCTCCCCAGCCACAACTTGAAACCATTGCTCCTTGTTCTGTCCTCGCTTACTACTGAGAACAGCCTAGCTCCCTCCTCTTTGAAGCACCCCTTCAAATAGTTGAAGGATCTCCCCTCAGTCTTCTCTTCTGCAGACTAAATAAACCTAGTTCCTTCACACTCTCCTTGTAAGTCATGTGCCCCAGCCCACTAAGCATTTTCGTTGTCCTCCGCTGGACTCTTCCTAATTTGTCAACATCTTTTCTGTAGTGGGGAGCCCAAAACTGGACACAGTATTCCAGATGTGGCCTCACCAGTGCCGAATAGAAGGGAATAATCACATCCCTTGATCTGCTGGCAACACTCCGACTGATGCAGCCCAATATTCCATTGGCCTTTTTGGCACTTTGTTGGCTCATATCCAGCTTCCCGTCCACCATAACCCCCAGGTCCTTTTCTACAGAGCTGCTATTTAGCCGATTGGTCCCCAGTCTGTAGCAGTACATGGGATTTTTCCATCCTGAGTGCAGGACTTTGCACTCGTCCTTGTTGAACCTCAATGACAATAAGACTGTGGATAAGGAAGAGGAAGAAGAGAATGGGGTGTAGAAGAGTGGGTTGTCACCAAAAGCCAGGAGCTGTTTGTAATCCTGGAGTAGCCCAGCTGGACACAGGATAGCATTTTGACAGACCAAGATGCCCAGGAAGGCACATCTGATGAGTATGTTATGTAAATCATATCCTCTGTTGGGGTTACATCCTCTTTTCAGGTTATATGAAAATAATTATTGGATGTGGTGGGGATGGGTTTCCTTATTTGTGCTCTAGTTATGCAGATGGTTGCCCCTGGAAAGGACTATTTCTGTGCACAAGGATGGCTTGAGAATCCTCCATGGAGCTCTCCAGGAAACTTTCATGGAGGTACTCTGCCATCCTTTGAAGAAGATTTCTTGGGAATTCAGCCTTATTTCTTCCATTGTAGTAGGACACTTTCCCTTGGACTCTGTTATTAAGTATGCAGGCACCATCACAGAACACAGCATAGCAATATAAGGGACAGGCCTTTATCAAGATGCTCACAGCAACTTCTACCTTTCCTCCTGTGTTACCCTAAGGAGACTAATACCACACAGGATCATCTAGGGAAGACGGTGCAAGTTTACAATACCTCTGCTCATACCCCTCCGCCCCCCAAAATTGCATGTCATTCCCCTGCCTGGGATGATTTCTTGGGTCCCTCAACTGTATGTCCCTTGACATTAGTTTATTCTGGGTGTTAGGGATCCAGGCATGGGTGGCAATATGTTTTCTCAGGGCCACTTCACACATCATCAACCCCCTCTAGGTCTGACTTGTACAAAAAAATGCATTTTGTGAGGTTAACTGGAGCAAAACAGTAAAGTTCTGGGGGAAGGGTGGGCTTGTCCTATATACACAATGGTCTGGAGATTTCACAAAACTGGAGGCAACAGCCCCATACTCAGTATGGCTAGGACACCATACCGACTTGTGCAATAGATAGGAATTGTGATTCAGAGCTATCGTTCAGTGGGGAATAAGAAGAATTAGTTTTACATTGCAATGTTGCTTTTCATCCAGGATAGGAACTAACAATGGTTGCTTTGTGCTTTGCTTTCCTTACAGAGGAATGTGTGGCCTTCAGCACATCATCCACTCCTGGCAGATTAAATGATGGAAAAGAGAAGTCTTGGGATGACATGTTCAATGACATAATGAAAGCGTTCCCAGAATGGCATGTATAGAAACCAGGTGTGGAGCTGATTGGACTTTGTGAAGGTTTTAAGAAACTGTAGAAGAGCTTTGTTAATAACATCTAATCAACACTCTTTGCATGCAGGCATTTGCCACTACTTTGCTTAGTCACCCTTTGAGCTGACTGGAGTTTAGATTATTAATTTAATCATTTAAAATTATTTTATCTCTTATTTTATTAGACTGCTTATACTATGCAGATCCATCATTATGGTATAATGTTAATTAAAGGCTAGACAAAGGCTTTGTCACAACTCATGAGTAAGAGACTGCACAAAGCCCACATCATGACTCGTGGAATTACAATATGGTTCTCCCTTTGCTCCAGATCAGCCTGGCACAGATTAATATCCCCTCCACACGGGCTAAGCTCTGCTGGCTACCTGACTGTAGGCTTCTCTGGATACAGGTATAGAGCCTGATTCTCCAATATCTTAGATCTTATGTAATCATCTACACCTCTGCAAAGTGAGTTCCAGTTAGAATATGTTTAACGTATGTTTTGTGAATCCTTTGCCCAGCTGTAAATGACTATCGAATGTTCAGTACATAGAGATTCAGATTCCTCATATGCTCATTTATTTTTAAATGGACTCACAGTGCTGTGGCTATGTAAACAAAATAATAATAATAAAATAATTAGTAAGGTAGCATATGGATAGCTAAACCCTTCACCTTACTCTCACATTGACTTGTTATGGATACAACAGTTGACATTTGATTATGGATAAAAATGTTAAAAGTGCTTAAGTGATTTGAACCTTAAGTCTCATTTTCAAAATGACTCAGAGGCCTGATTTTAAAAGTAATTTAGGCACCTAGCCACATCTTTAGGTACCTCAAAACCTTTAAAAATCTGGCTCCTAAATCACTTAGGCATTTTGATGTTTTATCCTATACCTCAATTTGCATAATTATCATTCAGATATATTATAGGGTAAAATTTGGTCAACATACAAGCAATGAAAAATATTTAAAGTCATGTGAAAAGATAGACAGAAAAAGACAAATCAGTTTTTACATCCATTGATTGACTCCTCTATTTTCATAAGGACAAAGATCAAGAACCTTAATATCTTCCTCCTAGTCCTTTTAAAACAGAGATTTACACAGAGCTTCATTTCATTTCCATTTGATAATGACTCATAAGAATCTTGATTTCTATAGAAAAATCAGCCTTGGCAGCTCTCCATTGACCCTGTAGTCAAGATCACCCTATCAGTTTGAAAATGAGTAATTCTTGTGCTGTCTAAAAGACAATCCAATCAATCACATATTAGATAGGTATAGATTAAATGCTGTTAAAATTGTCCCTTTTAAATGCATTTGATATAGATTTGGTTTGTTATTCTCATAAAAGATCACTTTAAAAAAACAGTACAATAAATATTTAGCTAATGTTATATTCCATAAGCTTTGAGGTTAATGGGAGTTATCTTTCACGCTGTGGCAAACCATCATTTGGATGTAGTTTGACCACAAAAAGTAGCCGTGTATTCAAGAAACAACAAAAACTTCCGTGTAATACAAATAATTTAGAGGAAAAAATTAATATTGTGTAGAAAATGACAAGAGTAAACATGGAAATGAACTCTTGGCAAATCCTTTGTTCTGAGCTGTAATACTCTATATTAAGATTGCCCTTTTTTAATAGCTCCAAAGGAATTTCTTGCATAATGGCATTTTAGTCATCATATTAATGTCAACAAACAAGGCAGATTAATGCTTATAATCCTGAGCTGTCTCACACTCTGCTTATTAGAATTGTAGGCAGATCTTCATTAGAATGAATGACATCTGATTCTATAAGCTAGTCACAACAGAGGCACCTTCTTGCTATGGTGTCACCCTGCAGATGACAATGTCGGCCATTATGAATGACACCCCACTATTCGTTGCTTCCTGCCTCAAATTGTAGTTAATCTTTCATCCAAACTGTACACATGTGCAGCTTTAAGTGGGCTATCACAGCAAGTACCCAGTAATGCTGCAAGCACATGGAGACTGACAGAAGGTAAATTGCTTGTCAGGAGGTCTGTATTTCAATTCACAGCATATTCCAAACACGTTGTGGTGAAAGCTCTCCACAACAGCTGCTTTCATTGCTAACTATTTTTGATGTAAATGTCAATAAAGCTCCAGGCCCTTTCATATTTTTGGCCAAGACTGTCTATCTTTCCCTATGCAGGCTGGCAGGTTGAGTTCCATTTATCTACTCTTAGGAACATGTCCTATAATAATGATTGTCTCTGGAGACCGTTTAGAGTGATTGAAAGCAGTGACTGGGACAATAGGCTGGTGAATTTCATTGCTGGATTCTGGTGAATTTCATTGCTGGATTGGGTTGACAGGTGACTGCTTTTATATCCTCTAATCTGGAAAAGAAGGGGGGGGGAAGAAAAGATTATATCTAATCAACAGACAGGCATCTCCCTTAGTTTACTTCCTCGTCAAAACAATTTGAGCACTAGTCATTAAAACATACTCATTATATCCCTAGTGAAGCCAGGGATTTTTAAAAGAGGGAAAGCTGATTTTATTTCCAGTATGTTGACATACATGAGAACCAAGGAAAGAATTTGACACAGGCCACATGGATCTACCCATTGAGATGTGGCTTTTCGCAGATCCAAACGAAGCATGCAAGTGTTCCTTAATGAAGACTGCTGGGGAAATAGAGAGAGCCGTACCTTCAGCCACAGACAGAATGTTACACATTGAACATGAATCCAGATATATCACCAGTAAGAATTCCCATGCAAAACTTAAATGTTGCCAGCTTTTGAGTAGCCTAGCGTGCAGTGTTTGGTTTAAAATCAGTTCTCTAACCTTACTAAAACTGTTGTGCAAAATGAAGTGTGACAATAGTGGCATTTCCACCACCTCACCATAGTGCTATCCATAGAAGATAGGGAGATGATCAGGTAAGATTCTTGAAACGGATATGGCAAAGAGTAGAAAATATTCACTCAGCACCAGCATCTGCCTCCTTGGCAGACCCCACTGTGTTGGCACTTTTGAAATTCCCAAGGAGTCTGCCTAGTTGCCTATGGTTACACTGCAGTTGGATTCTGGCTAGGCTTTCTTGTCTTCCTTTCTTACCCTGTTTCCTCTCCTCTATTCACCTTTACTTTTGTAAAACATGGATACTTTTGTCCATTGGTGATAACCACTTTACATACATTTCCTACATTTATTTACATATGAGAGGGTGGGGGAAGAGGAGAATTTACCCATGCCCATTTCTTTTTTTCTAAATGTACCTTTGGGCTATAATTTTGTTAGTTTTTATTGACAAGCTATCAATAGCCGAAGGCAATCCTAACACAACAATAAAATTAAACAGGAGTTTAACCGGCTTCCCCTCCCACACCCTGCATAGCCAATAGAATGGTATTCCCTGAAAAACAATAAATCACAAAATTCCTCATCATAGTGCCTGAGCTCTGTGTTCAGAAAAACTTTTATTTCACCTAGATGAGGTTACTTTATTATAGTAGTTTTGATTTAGATCTTTTAAACGAAAGATCTGCCTTATGATATAAGTTATCAGCAATTTTATTCTTTAACCAAAATGAAAATGAACTTTAAAAAAAAGGTCTCTAATGGGGATCTAAAGCAAATCTGCTCTCAAAAAGAGAAAGGAAAACAATTTTCTCCAATTCTTTCATATGCTCTTAAATAACTACTTTAACCATATATATTTTCTCAATTAAGGTACTGTGGCTAAAGTATTCTCTGCAATTTTAAGACCCCCCCAAGTCAATCATAAATGTTTATTTCAGACTTGGTTAAAACTGTAAATGTGCACATGGATTACAAAAATGGATTTCTATATTTTTGTGAGCATCACTTTTTGTTAAAACCAATCAACTGATCAATCTTGAAATCTTTCCATCTGGAACCCCAAGGGGATAGGATAGGATAGGATAGGATAGGAAGTGACTTCTGTGAAAGAGAAATAATAGTTCACACAAATTTGTCCATTAGAAAAGAAACATTTTTGCTCTCTTATCACAGTAGTATTTATCAGGTCAATCCAGTGAGCTGCTATCAAAGACTCCCACTGATATCCAATTGTAGAACCATGCCCCTAGGTGACTGACAAACAAACTCATAACTTTTAGACTGAAATTCTTTGGTTTGCCCAATGTCAGCTAGATGAAGCCACAGAAGGCTGCAAAGGAATCAGCAACAGCTCCTTCGTGCCAGGGCAGGTTGTGTATCTACCCTATGCACTTAGGAGCAACCCCTAAGCTGATCTAATTTACTCTCAGGATGCTCTCTACCAGCCAAAGATAGCCAGGAAAGAATAACCAAAGCATGGTAGAGTAACAATTCTCCTAATCACCTATCACACACACAAGATACAGTGGTGGTTGCAAGAGAGAGGTGGCACAGGAGCCAGCTACACAGTTGGGATATAAGTGAAATTGTGTCAGTTGGTCATCTGTCCAACTTCTTTGCAGAAAGGACCACCAGCCAGAGCCATACAAAGAGGGTGAAATTCAGAAAAGAATCTGGCTTTTCATCTGTAATGAGATTTTTAAAAAAGAAAATGATAGATATATTTTTCAGTAAAATACTAAAGGTCTGTAAATTACCTTATTTGAATATATTAGTAAGGCCAAATGACTATGAACGAAAAGAAGAAGGGCTAGTCTTCACTGACTGTAGCAAATTTGCTGCCTTCAGATCAATCTTCCCAATCGACTGATCGGGTCTTCACCGACCGGATCATCCGGTCAGGAAGTCAGTCGCCGAAGACCACTCTGGCAATTGGAATAGTGCTAAGTCGAATAATTCAGCACACTGAATACACTCTGGGAAGTAGGTGGTAGACAGTTGAAGGGAGATACGCAAGGTATTTTAAGTACTTTGCATATCTCACTTTGACTACTGCCAAAATTCCACTGCGGTGTAAACCTGCCCAAAGAGAAGTAGAAAAAATAAACAGACACAAAGGCCTTGTATACACGAGCACCGTATTCCGCATTAAAAAACATTACTGCGCGTTAACAAGCACACTGTACATACGTGAAACGTTATTGCTGCGCACTAAGCGCCTTGTTGCTGCGCATTCCAACAACCACTCCGATGAGAGTGGAAACACCAGTTGCGTCTCATCTGCTGCGCGTTTGTGCTCGTGTGTAAGCTTACTGCACAATGAGCAGACTCAGGAAATGTCCCATCATTCCCTAGTTGTCCTCTCTGGACTTCCCCCCACCCTCTCTATGGCAGTGACGAAACTGTCTCCACCTACAGTTGACTCCCTTGTTGCTACTGGCAACAAGGAAGACGCTAGGGAAACGCACTGCACCATGGGAAACATCCGGTTTACCCATGGTGCTTTGTGCTCCTTTCCTTCATCACATGATTGCAAGCAAGTACACAGGGAAATTGGAACGCTGGGATATGTGCCCAGAATACAGTGCGATAATGCGCATCACAGCGAGGAATCCTGTGACGTAGCAAGGAGCGACGTGTGTACAAGCTGCAGCGCAATAAAATTCACGTGAGTCTTACAGCGCAGTTAAGAAGTTTCGCTCTAATTTGATCGTGTAGAATAAGCCAAAGGAAAGAAAGAGCTGGGTAGAAGAAACGAAGCAATGTAAGGGTTAGTAAACAAACCAACAAACCATAGATTATTATTATTGACACATGACCGTTTGCTTTCTACACTGCAATAGGTTAGGGCTAAGGAGTACTGCACCATGGAATAGTGGGGTTGAAAAAGCCCACAAAGAGTAATCCTTCTCACACAAGTGATAACAAAACTGTTATTTAGATTTTCAGTCTTCCCTTGTCTAAAAATCCCTGTGTATATGGTGTTCATATTGCGGCTGCAGAGCATTTCTTGTTCATGTATTCTTTTAAGAAAGAGTACAATTTCTCACCAAACAAACAAACAGAAAAAATAGGATGAAATATTGATTGTTTTCTAAAGGAACTCACAAAGCCCAGCAAATTCACAGTATTTAAAAATGTTATTCTGTCCAAATTTCTCTGAACTGAAACACAAAAATATGTTTTTACTAAGTTTTACTCCTCTTAGCTCCCTGTGAGCCTGTGATAAGCCTGTGCTAACACTCAGGTGTATCTGAAAGCAAATCTATTAATGGAAATGGTAAGGAACCGAGGTCAGCATTTAGCACACAAATCTTGATTTCTGATGATGATGCATTAAACAGCAGGAACTAAAACTGACTTTCAGATTCCAGGGTAAGTTTGAAGGGCTGGCAGCTAAAAACAAGCAGATCTGTTTACTTATAAACAAAACATATTTGCTCTGGAGTCACTGAGACAAAAATATGGAACCTCATATGCCTTTTCTGTAGTCACTTCTCAGAGCATAACCTCATTCAAATTATCTTTCTGTCTTTATCAAAAAAGTATGCTAATATATTTTTGCACAGTTAAGTTTAACAGAGAATGCAAGACATATTTCAAAGAAAGAGGTTATGCCACTGATATTCTGAAAGAACCAAGGCTGAAGATGATTTAAAAATATATAAGATAACAGCTCTTGTTCTGAGAACTGATACAGAAAAGCAGCAAACTATCAAGCAGTCACTTATATGTAAAACTGTTTTTAAACTAATGAAAGGCTGCCTGGGCAGCTCAGTGAAGGAGTTTTTGTGTCCTGCCCATTAAACCCTAAGGAACAGTTAAGCACACTGTGTAATGCCTGAACAATACCGCACCAAAAGTTATCAAGAGAGGGCCAATCCTACTTGCACCAGTTCCAAAACACCCATTAATTTGCAGGCCAGCAAGATGGGTCTTTAGTGGCCTGAATTTAAATTGCGCTGAGCAACCACCTACATGGGTCTCCCATTGTTTTCAATAGGAAATGAGTTATTCAGCAACTTGGAAAATAAAGCACTATTTGTATTTCCTCGGAACTTTCAGGGTATTCAGGACCACACAACAATGAGGGAAGATAGGTTCATTGTTGTAAGCTGGTGGGTTATGTTTACAGCCTGGCAAATCTGCAGATATCTGTTTATATCCACAGACCATTTCTGTGGGTACAAATTTTGTATCCAAGGCTCAAATTATCTTACCAGCCCAGGGAAGATTCATGCCATGCCAGAGTCTCTCTGAGGCTCTTGCTCAGAGCACAGTTCACTGGCTAAAAATAAACGTGGGCAAAATAAAGTAGTTCCTCTGCCCAACATGGGCTAGAGTTATCAGGGGCTTTTGGCTCACTTCTGTCAGGCATGCCAGGTCCTTTCCCTAAATCAGGAAACCCTGCATTTTTCACACACAAGGCCATTTGCCTGAGAATCACCCTGAGAATAGTTAGGTTCTTTACTCCTTGTCCCTGCTCCAAGAACCTACATAGTCCCAACAGCTCACCACCTCAACTGAGTTCTTATGGCCTTTATATGAAGCAGAGGTCTTCAGGCTATCATCTGACCCCAAACCAAAGGCCTTTAGCTGGGAGGGAGGCACCTTATTAATCATAGGTGGTGCTGGGTTTATATTCTTTTAAAGGGGGCAGTCACCGGGTGATGCTGCTTGAAGCAGGTTGCAATCTATAACAGACACTTCAGTTTATAGCATAAAGTGATATAACTAACATTATGAAAGTCTAGTTATCTACTAGCTTTGGGTGAGCACCATTGAAAAACTTCACATTATTTAGTTCTATTGTGGTAGAGTCACAGCCATTCACAACCAGAGCCCCAGTCACAGCCCCTATTGCCCCAGTCACAACCAGAGCTGCACTGTGCTTACAATGAAGCAAAAGGTAAAGAAAGGTCTCTGCCTCACGGAGCTTACATTCTAAGACAAATCATTATAGGCATGGGTAATGTTTAATAGATCAGTTTCATATGACTACTAAAAAGAGAAATGAAGGGTATTAGAAGAATTAGACTATTGAGGGAAACACAGATATTTCCTAATGGAAACTGAACAGATTAGAAAATGTAGTTACTTCATTGCAAATATAACAATATTTCAACATCAATCAAGACATTTACACATTCAATTTTTAGGGAAGCTATATCCTAGTCAGCTTGCTTGTAGAATTTATTTTTTTGAGCAGCATGAAACAGTTATGAATGTATAATGCAAGAGCAAACAAATTTCAAAATCATAACAGCTTTGTTCATAGTTGTTTATTAAAACCTTGATCCAGAAAGAATTTAAGTGTGTACTTACTTTAAACCATGTGAACTATCCTGATGACTTCAATGGTTAAAGTAAACATGTTTTAATGCTTTGCTGGGTCAAGGCCTAAGTTACATGTAGAGACTGAAGGTATTCTACAGAACATAAATATGAGAGCTGTCAGTATAAGAAGGATAGTTTATATGGGAATACAGATCCTACTTAGATTGTAAGTGCCTTGGGGCAGGGATCATCTTTCTGTCCTATGTTTGCACAGTCAGGTCACGGTTTATGGCTAGAGCCCTTTTGCGTTACAATAGCACAAATAATAATAATAATCAATTATAAAATTTAAAGTTGTATGTTATAAGTGAATTTCATCTTGATGGGCTTTAAAACCACTTTTTTTTAACATATAGATAAAGATTCCAGAAGAAAATCTGCTTAATCTATAGCCATTCAAAATTTTTTAAAAAGAATACCTTATTCCTCAAGAACTGGAAGTAATGAAACAGAACATAAGTTTGAACTTATTTTTAATTTTGTTAATGAATGAATGAATGTCAAGGGACTGGTTTTATTGCTAAAGGGTTTTTTTTTCCAATGAACTATTTTTATAGGATTTTTATATGTAACTTTCCATAAACTGGTGGCAATGTCATCTTAAAACCTTTCACCCAGATACGACCATAGCAGCTTCCTCAAATACAGTCTCATGTACCCAGATTTTTGATATTTTGAACTGGCAGAGAGCTCAGATTTTCAGTTAGGTAAAAGAATAAATATTGTTAATATAGATGATTTTCCAAACTGATGCTTATTTAGGAGAACCTGATTGAACCAACATAGGCCGTCTACCTGATTTCTTCAAAGACCTGGAAGGTGCTGCAAAAATGAGTAAGCAACATTCAAAAAATATTGATCCAGGGGTATGCCAAGGAACCTCACCTTTGGATCAATAAACCTTTAAGGAAAGATAGACACCTCCCAGAATCTCTGAGATTGAGGAGAAGAAGTCACAACATCAACATCAGGCCACTCCCATCTTTCTTTCCCTGCATCCACAGGAGGCCTGCTGGCAAGAAGAGTTGAGCCAGGAGAATATTGTTAAATTGCTCCTTGTCTGGAATTACAGCCTCTACTCTAGAAGCCCAGAAATTGCAAGAATTGAAGTATTTGCAACCCCCATTAAGTAAATTATTTTTCCTTTTTTCTATTTTAATTAACTGGGAAACATTCTGGTCCTTTTTATTCTGAGTGGAAGTGTGCATGCATGGATGTGAGAGCACCTATAAAGTCCAGAGTGAGATGACATCTGAAAGAAATGTTCCCCAGGTTTAAATAGCCCTAAATGTTGTCTTATAAAATTACTCATGTTTTTTGTGTTCTGTGTTTAAAAGTCAGCTTCCACATTGTTCGATATCAAAGAAGTTGTTTAGATTCGAACAATGTGGAACAACATATTAGAAGGTGGGGAGGTAGAGAGAGGGAAAATCACTTTTTATAATGAGAAAGCCATCTGGTATCTCTGTTCAAACCCATGGTAATGGAATCAAATTTGCACATGAATTTTAACTCTGTAGTTTCTCTTTGAAGCTTTGATTTGTAATGTGTCTCTCATCTCTCCTCGTTTATAGACAGTCTCCCAACCTTAAACAGATACTCACCAGCAACTATAGACCAAACAACAGAAACATTAAGGCAGACACATATCCCTGTAATAAACTCCATTGTCAACTTTGCCCACATATCCATCATAGGACCTAATCAAACCAGCTACTCAATCAAGGGCTCATTCACCTGCTCATCCACCAATGTGAGATATGCCAACAATGCCCCTCTGCCTTATACATTGGACAAACTGGACAGTCTCTGCACAAAAGAATAAATGGACAAAAATCTGACATCAGAAATAACATTAAAAAACCAATAGGGGAACATTTCAATCTCCCTGCTCACTCCGTGAAGATATGTCAATTGCTGTACTTAAACAGGTTAATTACAAATCAAAGCTTCAAAGAGAAATTTGTTAGTTTTTAAAAGTGCCACAGGACTTCTTGTTTATATTGGTTGGTGAATATGTATGGTATGTATATATACTCAGAAAGAAAGAGAAAGTGAGAGAGTGGTATGGGTGTGAGAGAGATGTATAAGAAAAGTATGTATTTTTAGTGAGCGCATTTATCTTATGGTGTAAAATGCATAAAATTCTAAATGTTTTTAAAGGAAGCTGTGTGGCAGAGTGTCCTAATAAACTAAACTGAATAGCACAAGCAATAATCCAAATTTGATCTAGGATTCTAGGATAATATGGGATTATACCATGTCATACAAAGGTGTATAATAAGGTACTTTTACTTACAGATAACATTTTTAAGAACCCATGATTTTTCATAGTCTATAATTTACCTAATTTAATTGCACATAATGGATGAGCTAATACTCAGAAGAGATAAACTCATATTATGTGTGCTAAAAAGCCAGAAAGACAGGTTGTCTTCAGAAAGCTGTATCAATAACTAGTAATTCCTGCAATTCCAGCAAATGTCAAATATATGTTTCTAAAAGCTAGACTCAGCTCTCCGAAAACATGTCTACCACTGGCTTATAACCAATCATAGAAGAAGCAAATTTATGTGAAAGTGATTGACTATTATACAATTAAATGTGATGGAATGAGGTATCTGAGTAACATGGAAATTTTGCCCATTGCTTTATGTTACGTAAGGGATGATTCTTCCCTGAAACATCTAATAGAAGAGTCTCAACTCAATCGTCTTCATGCCATCTACACTTCTGACATGACTAATGCTCCTCTGAACATTGCTGATTTATCTTCTAGTGACATCATTAATTTGTGCTATTAAAGGGGTAGTATGAGATTGGTTAGGAAAAGTTGGTGTGGAAGTGCATAGCTAGAAAAAATGTGAAAAGCAAATAAACTGTTTTGTATATTATTTCAGGGATCAGTTTCATCTGGTTAGAACATATCTTGAAAATAGCATTTGTGAAGATTCCAAATGATGAACAGGTAGGGATTTTTATGTATTTATTTATTGCTATTATTAGCACCACTGTATAATTATTTTAAAAATCTGCTTTCTCAACCATGTCTCTAATGCACTTAAAGACAAAGTCTGAAGTGAGCTAATATTCCATAAATAATTCTTCCAAAATGAATTGCAATTTGATCATATTTGAAGGATTTAGCCCCAAAAGTCAATTCTTAGCTCTAATATTTGCCGGAAACAAACTCTGAATTGTGTAAAACTCTCAGTTTATTAGTCATGGTGGGCTGGTTAGTTACATAAGTTATCCAATCAGGGAATAGAAATAACAACAAGAGGCCTTGGGAATCTAATCAACAAAAAGGCAATTTCAAATGGTGAATACTCATGATGTGTAAGTAACTTGGTGAATTATTCATGGAAGAAAAGTTCAATTTTTGAGAACATATCCTGTAGAATTTCAGGATCTGTTCATAGGCAAATGAGACAGGAGAAATTCACCCTTGTGCAGCATGCCAGCACAAGGTTCTGCATCTCTTAAGTCCCATTTAAGTCCCAATGGACAGGCCTCGAGTTGACCCTATGTGCAAGGGTGAATCTCACCGTAACAAAAGACAGTTGTATTGATTGAATATCTTATTCATGGCAAATTGTTTGCTCATCTCTACTTATAAGGATTTTCCCTTCTTTTAAGTAGGTGTCCGCAACTCTGATTAGGGTCAGTGGGTGCATCTACACTGGCAACTTAGGTCGACTTAAGGACTCTTAAGTCGACCTACTCAAAGCCACATCCACACTAGGCTTTTATTAAGTTGACTTAAGCGCTTCCTTAAGTCAACTTAATAACAGCTTATGTCAACTTAATAACTCCACTTCTGAAGGTCAACTTAAGCCTTAAATCAACTTCTTAAGTTGACTTAAAGCCAGTGTGGATGGGGAATAGCACTAAGTCGACCTTATTAAGTTGACTTAAAGCCAGTGTGGATGGCTATGTCTACTGTTAAGTTGACTTAACAAGGTCAACTTAAGTTGACTTAAAGTCTAGCCACTCTGTTAAGTCGAATTAACAAGGTCGACTTTAAGTCGACTTAAAGTCGAACTTATTAAATCGACTTAGCAGAGTTGAATTAACTTTACAAGTGTAGACATAGCCAATGGTATATATGTGCATGATATGCTCTGTTAATGTCACAAGCCATCAACTACCTTTTAAAGATACTGTAAGTCAGCTACACGTTGAAGTGATTGTTGAAATCCAGCAGTTGGACTGAGTGCTCCTGAACTTTCGTGTCTCAGGTACTTTAAGTAACAGTAACGAGTAATTCATTTAACACTTATTAACCTTCGTTTCCATTGCTTTAGTCAAAAAACACAGAGATGGTATTGAATACCATCCAGATAACTGAGCAGGTCTCACTCAGGGATGGAAAGTTGGAATATCTTTGGCAGAAGAGTGGTAAAGATGTAGCTGTATTGTCACCATCTAAGTGGCTGTATCAGATGACTTCTGGGTATACCTACTGTGTATTAATCAACTACAGGATAAGCCCAACAAGGAAAACAACAGAACGCCACTGGTCATCAGCTATAGCCCCCCAAGTCAAACCTCTCCAGCACATCATCACGGATCTACAATCTATCCTACAAGATGATCCCTTGCTCTCTCAAGCCTGGGGAGGTAGACCACTACTTGCTTACAGACAGGCCCCCAACCTTAAGCAAATACTCACAAGACACCAACATACCACACAACAGGAACACTATGCCAGATACTTATGCCTGCAGCAAGTCCCTTTGACAACTCTGCCCACATATTTAGACAAGTGATGCCATCGTGGGACCTAACCAGCATGAGCAGATTTCAGAGCCGCCTCTAGGGAAGGCAGCTCCACAGACACCCCAGGCAGTCCCTTCCCCTCCCCCAGCCACATTCCTTCGCTGGCCCCAGGCCCAATATGGCTCCTGCCGGATACCACTGCCAGTGGTGGCCGCTCTCTGCCTTCCCGCTAGCGAGCCAGGGCCTGCTCCTGCCTCAGCAGGGAGGCAAAGAGCGGCCAATCAGGGGAGGTAATGCCTTCCCCCACCTCTTATAAACTCCACCCCTGCTAATCAGGTCAGCCATTCCATCAAGGGGTCATTCACCTGCTCATCTACCAATGTGATATGAACCATCAAGTGCCAACAATGTCCTTCTGCTGTATACATTGGTCAAACTGGACTGTCTCTGCACAAAAGAATAAATGGACACAAATCAGACATCAAAAATGGTAACTCAACAGCCAGTAGGGGAACATTTCAATCTACCTGGACATTCTGTAAAAAAAAAATAATAAAAAAAAAAATAGTTACAATATTTCAGCAAAAATACTTCAGAAACAGATTGGAACGTGAAACTGCAAATTTGGCATTCATATGCAAACTAGATACCTTCACACTGGGTCTGAATAAAACTCTTGGATAGCTGGGTCATTACAAAAGGTAATTTTCTTTAAATCACTCTTCTCAGCTCCTGCCTTCCTATTCCTCAGTTTGAATCCAAACATCTCCTTGTTTGTTACACAGTAGGTAATTAGCTACTAAACTTCTCTGTTTTCATAGCTCAAGTCAGCATCTGTGCTGTGTTTAACAGTCATTTTCTTTTACTTTGTCCCCATTCAGGTAAAATGCATTTTCTGGACAGCCACTAGCAGGACACTAGTTGGTTGGATGGTGTAGAATACAGTCATTTAAAAGCCTTCTAAAGTAGCTCTTGTTCCACATCACTGACAGTACTTTGTCTGAAATGAACAGCAGGCTCACTGAACAATTGAGAACATTGGTGAGAACACTTACTTCTCTCATGGCTCCCTTTGGTGCCTGGATCAGATTCTCTCTTGGACTAGCAAACTCTAACACCTCTTCTGAACTCAGCTCCAACTGATGATGAGCTACATCTGGCCTGTGAAAGGAAAATAGCAAAACCTTTGATTGAGTCCAAGTTAACTGGATCTTCATCATCTGCTCAGTCAACTTTTGCCAAGATGAATGATATTCAGTATTCTAATAATTTCTGAGGTGGATTCCCCCTTTTTTGAGTATTTTTTTTCTTTTACAAAAACAATAAGAATATTTATTGCAAGGGTAATTGTGGCTATTCATTTTCAACTCTCTCTTGGTGCTTCATTGGACCAAAAAAATCTTGTACCTTTGAGAAGGAGGTCTCTTCACTGATTCACCATGCAGAAATAGCTAATATATTTTATCGTCAGTAATAATCAGCCAAAGCTTTGACTACAGTGCCGTATCTAAATCTCTTACATCATTTACTTGTCAGGGGGTTCTCCCTATATTGAACTTATATTGTATAATACTTGGATGCTTCTTTAAAAACCTTTTATGTGGCCAAAAACTATTTCTTAAATCACTGAAAAAATGACTTCTCCCTTACACATCAATGATCACTTTTAGCCAACTAGCAAATGTAACAGATTTAGTCACAAACATGTTCACAAAATAAGTTAATGAGAAATCAAAAATCTTGCTTCTTTAAAATTAGTGATTTGGGGGGGAGGATTATACTTTGATAATTTTTCCAATGCATTGGAAAAAGTAAAAATGTTTCTTGCCCTATGGAGCACTGAATTTCATAATGCCCCTGTGGGGCATTGAATTTCATAATGCTTAAGATAATTAGAAAGTGGACAGATATAGGTGTCATTTTTTATTATTAAACTATTATGAAAATATTTTCATAAATATTTTCATAAATAAATATGATGGGGGATCTTAGTAAATAGAATAGTTTATCCATGTCTTTGAGTGAAATAGTCAGCATTAGGATTTGTTTTCCTTTACTTGATGTAAAAATGATGGTATCTCAAAAAAACAGTGATGATATTTCTTAATTTCTAAAGACTTTAGTGTCATAATTTGATTCCTTTTCCTCATATCTCATTAACTTCAGTTATTTTTTCCTACCACACAATTTCTTCCAGATAGATCCTTTTTCCTCATTCCCTCCCTTATCTCTTCCTTCATAAAACCCTTGTTCCTTCTTTTGTCATCTCTTGTCCTCATTACCTTCTTTCCCCCCTCTCTCTTCAGTCTATCCAAAGTGCTGTTGATAGTCATCTTCTCTCAAAACTCAGGTCATATGTCTCCTTTCCTCCAGTTCAGACTGGATCTAATTTGGTTTCCCTTGAATTGCTTTAGTTAGTTATGGTCACCTGCAGTACTGCCTGTATGTTCTCCATTGTAGGGAGAGGCAGCTAACAAAAGATTGTGGTTCCTGGTGAGGAGCTGGTGTTTAGGGCTGAAGTGTTCCTGCCTGATATAGGAATGTAGCAGTACCTTCAAAGGAAGGATTCATAGGTATACACCAGATACTTCTGTTGTCGTCAGAAGTGACAGTACCAGCGTCTTTGAGTTATTAGTCTTGGTTATTATTATTTTAATTATTTTTAGCTGTTAGACCTCAATTCAACTAAGCACCTAAGCTTGTGTTTAATTTTAACCATGTGCTTAAATGCTTTGCTGAATGGGGATCGATTTAAGCATGTGCATAAGTGCTTGGCTGAATCGGGGCTTTGCTGTTGACGATGGATCCACTAGCATGGACTACTCCCTTTTCCTGTCTCTGCAGCCAGGTCCATTTGTTTTTAAATGTTGTTACTTTTTATAATTTGTGGAAGATTTCTCTTTATGTGATTTTTTCAGCACCAGATCTTGACACAGAAGACTTGTGTAGATGTTTCTATTGATACACAATGGCTTTGTCTGGGATTCTCAATGAGAGTATGGACTTTTGGCTAATGTGCTAGTCACAAGGCAGGGCTTCTCCGTGGCTTGCTCACTACTATTGACAGGAAATTTTATTGTCCAAATGTAAGTCAAATCAACAATACTCAACGAACACTGGGCTTCAAGCTTTCAGGGTTCTTCCTAGCTCTTAGGTTCCTTCTGCCCCCTTCCAAGGACTCTGGCAGTTCAGCTGCTCCTGCTTCATTGCTCCCCACCCAGCTCTCTCACGCTCCCCATTCCCAGGGAGCTGGGAGTGAAAATCCTCTGTCCACACTCTCAGTCCCGTTCGTTACTGGTTCTCAGCCTGACTCACCCAGGCTTCCCCTGACCAGGTCTTTTTCTCTAAGTCCTGGTGCCCTCTTTTAAAGCTCAAATTGGGTCAGCTGGCCAGTCACATTTGCTCTGGCTCTGCTCCCTCTTAAGGACAACGGTCACCCAGTGACACTGCCATTCTCGGCTTTGCTTCAGTTTTTCTTTACCTCTTTGTCTATTTTCCTGGTCTGTTTTTCCAACATGTTATGCAGAAGGAGCCCTGACGAACCTTGAATGAAGCAAAACTTTTTTTTTTCTTTTTGTGATGCTCACCTTCAAGAAGTCTGGATCTTTTAGTTTAGATAGATAGATAGATAGATAGATAGATAGATAGATAGATAGATAGATAGATAGATAGATAGATAAACTTTTTTTAAAAGAATATTTTCATAGAAGGGAAAAAGCTGACTCCATTGCTGAGCCTCAGTTCCAATCTATTACTAGTCAGGTTTTAGAGAAAAAGATTACTCTCCGTATAATAGCTAATGGGAGATAGTTCACGTTACCAGACTATTTAATGTTTCAGTACAGATGACAAGCTGTGTTCTGGAGAGGTCCAAAACTGAGCCAGCCTGGCTGGAGACTAAATCACCTTTCCGCTTTAAAGTAGATTGGGTTGTCCTTCCAAATCAGGGTTGAGGTCATTGGCAGGGCAGCTTGAGAAAGAGAGCATCTGTCTGAAATATACCTGGCCTGGGAAGTATTCAGGAATTCAGTTTCTGATGCTGCCAATCCCTTGACCTTCACATGCAGTAATGTTTACCAAAAATATACGAGAAAAAGAATAGCCAATTATTTTTATCTCAGTTCAGATTCAGTTTCTCCAAATGGGTGACTGGTCAAGAAAATCCAATGGATCTCATAGAGTACAGATTAAAACAAGAAGACCAAGGAGTGAACAAATATAGGAGGATTTAAATGTCACCTTAACTTTAGTATAGATTTTTTGATTTGCTTCAGAAGAACAAGTGTTATTTTGCTAGAACTGTAATTAGCAGCCATATCACTCTTCCTGTAAATAATTGTATTTCTCCCTCACTCTCCAGTGGTGACTGCTGGATATTTTCAGACGTACTTGACCAAACCATATCTCAGAGTACACCTATCTAAATCCCCCCTACTACAAGTACAAACACAGCAGTACCAAATACCATGTTTGATCATTTCCTCTGTAATTCGCTGTTCAGACGGATGCTTTGCAGATGTTGATTAAATATGCAGTTTCAACTGCCTGGGGGAGCCAGGGTCCCTCACAGCAGACCAGTGTTATCCTATCCCAGGAGGCTACAGCACTCCAGAGGGGTACTTTCACATGGGCTACCTGCTTCAGCTTGTCTAAGCAACAATGATAGCCATATGTGAAGCTGCAGGAAAACAGATGCTGTTTTTCCATTTGTGAAATCAAGTTGTTGGAAAGTAATCAGGTTTCCAATGTTCAAAAGCTCATCTAATCAACCTACAGAGACAGTGTGAGCTTTTTCACAAATACTTGACAACATTGCCTATTATTACTGACTGAAATTGTATATAAAATAATAGTATGGAAATGATCAGCTGATAAATTGTTTCAATAATAATCTCTGTTTTGATTACTGAATATGGAATTGTTGATTTTCAACAGAGGGAGTATGCAACACAGTTTGTGATAGCCAAAACTGCTTCAAAGCACAACTCTCTGCATTTACTGTAGGTTTACTGTAACATCTTGATTGTTATATAATCAACATAACTACCCTATTGCATGTCTTCCTATTCTTATTAACAATTAATAACACTGTTCCCTGGAGGAAAAAAAAAAGAGGGAATCCTGTTGTCAAATCAATAAAAAAGTTACACATACACACACAGAGAGAAAAAACATGCATTACCCCACTTTTAAACACCCCAGCAAAATACCTGTCATTTATAGCATAATACTTTACTCTTAAAAAAAAATTATAATGTAACGTGGCATGTGAGTCACAGGGTTTTTTTTTAAAGTCACATGCAATAGTGAAGCATATCTTCATGTAAATTGATGCAGCTAAAATATATATATTGCATTTTATCAGAAATCCAAAATCAGCCTGCAGTATTTTAAATCAACTGCTATGGGTAACCATAATCCAAATTGATGGAAGACACCCCTTCTTTGATACTACTCAGATTAACTTCAAGTAACTTAAAATATCTTGATCTAGTTTTGATGAGGGTTTTAAAAAATCTATTTGGATACAAAAAACTTCTCACATTGGCAACACATGAAACAGATTTTTTAAAAAGTTGATTTCAAATGTACCAAGCCTGTGTCTAAAGCAGTGGTTCTCAACCTTTTTCCCATCATGACACACCTGACAGATGATGTTCCCCTACATGACACACTACAGTCTGCCGGTGGTGGTGGTGCTTGGGCAGGGAACACTTGGGAGGCTGTGGTACTCTGAAGGATGCAGCACTCCAGGACCTGGATGGGGCAGAGTCAAGCCAACACAGACTGGTGCCCTGGCCATCTGCCTCAATGGGGCCTGGTTTATTTTTGTGGGGCAGGTGGTGCTCCTCAGCCCAGGATCTCTGGGTTGCAGCCCCCAAGTCCCTTTACTCATCTGGCCCTGGCTGCTGCCTGTATTGTGCAGCAGGAGTGGGCTGTAAAGGGCAGCAGAGAACAGCGGGTGGCAGAATCCCCAAGCTGGCTCCAAGCTGAGCTGCCAGATTTCTGTGACACACCTCCCGGCTTTTCACAACACACCTTTGTGTCCCAACACAGTGGTTGAGAACCGCTGCTCTAAAGGATTGCATCAAGATTGCTAGGGTCTTTCATTAGTTTTCTAAAAGTGCTACATGGTTGCTTCACCCCATTCTCTTATTTGTAATCTATAACTATTTATCTAAATTTCATTCACCATCATGCCCTTTTCCGTGAACATGGAAACCCTAACTTATGACCTGATTTAGAAGCTTCTAAAGCAGGCTATGTGCAGGCTTTATCCACACTCCTCTTCAACCCAACTACCTGCAGCAGCTTTGTGGTCTTAATACAAAGTATCTCGCCTCTGCAGATTGAAGTGCAAATATTCAGGACCATCCATAAACCTTCCTGTTCGCTTGAATCACTTGCTGGTACCAAGACAGCATATTTCTTTGCTGTCAGAGTTGTGTGAATGAAATCAAACAGCCAAATAATGTGTGGAGCAACCCTCCATCACTTGCACCTTCTTAAATGCAGAGGATCTGAGCCAAGGCTTGGTTAGAGTCCATGGTTCAGATAGTTCAGAATATCCACTTCCTACTAGGTATGCAGCACACTTCCCTCTATATTCCACATCTTAATAGTACTCAAGGACTGAGAAGCTGTTGGCACAGATCTGGCACACCTTGCAAAATATGAAGATGCCTGCCCCAATTTCTATTTAGTATGCATCTGCCCTGACCAACTGTGTTACTTCTTTCACTGTCCAGCTAATTTTGATACACTCCAGAATGAACCATGGTTGACAACTTTGCTTCTCTGGAACAATGGAACTTTCTCCAATAACGGGAAAGCTTGTCTATGTGGCAGGCAGGGTGCATCCACACTTACAAATTAAGTTGACTTAAACTACTAAGGAAAAGTTAAGTCGACATAATGACACCTCCTTTTAGGTCAACTTAACACTTAATGTCCACCTAAGCCAGTGTGGATGCAGAGTAGCCCTAAGTCGACCTCCATGGCCTCCAGACCTTCCTCTCTGACCTCTCTCCCAGAGTTCCTGGCACAGGAAGAGCCTGCCCTGGCCCACTACAGTGCAGGACTCACTCCTGACAACCCTGCTCCCCAGAGCTGGCCAGGCCTGCTGCTTGGGAGCATGGCAAAGCAGAGCCAGCACCGCAGGCGGGCCCCATCCTGGAGCCACCAGGAAATCCTGGACCTGCTGGCCATTTGGGGGGCCGAAGCAATCACTTCCCAGTTGCAGGTCAGCCAACACAACCGGGAGGTGTATGCCAAGGGCCACACCCAGGATACCCAGCAGGTCTGGGTCAAGATCAAGGACCTCCACCAGGGATACAAAAAGGCCTGGGAGGAGATGGTCTGGGCAGGGGCAGCCCCCACCAGCTGCCGCTAGAACCAGCAGTTGGATGCCTTTCTAGGGCAGGAGAGCGGCAGCCTGCCAGCCCACACCATCGACTCTGCCAAGCCCTCCTCCCTTGACAACGACCAGGAGGAAGGCTCAGGGGATGAGACTGTGGTGCTGGAGCAGGGGGAGGCCAGCGCCCAGCAGGAGCAGGAGGACACCTTGCCAGCCCCAGAGCCAGCTGCCAGCCCAGAGCTGATCCTTGCCCTGACGGCAGACACCGCCACCAAGGAGGAGGAGAAGCAGGTTCCGCCTGCCGAAGACGACCCAGGCGAGGGGACTTTGCACCAGACACCTACTGCAACTGCCGGTGAGTGCTCCCTCCCTCTCTCCCTCCCTCGCTGTGGGCAGGGCTGGGTATGCCTGTGGGACAGGGACTGCAGGGGGACATGGCCCAGGGACAGGCAGGGTCGGGCGGGAAGGTGCTCCCACAGGGGCAGAGAGGCTGGGGGCTGTGTGGCAGGGGCAGGGGGAACCCGGAGGTGAGCGGTGCAGTGGCATGTCTGGAGATGGAGTGGGGGGACCATAGACAGGAGCACCAAGGCCAGACAGCATGCAGCCGACACTGTGGCATGTGGCCTCAGGAGAGACCCCCGAGGCAGGGCTGCCTGCAGCTCACCACCGTGGGCACCGCACCCGACCTGGGCAGCACAGCACGCCAGTATGTACCAAGGAGTCCTGTCCCGAAGGACAGAGACTGGGAAGGAGGGGGATGGTCAGGGAACAGCAGCTGCTGTCAGGCTGCACACCGCACCAGATAATGGAGGGACTCTTTTCTTTGCTTCTCCCCAGCAGCCCCTGCGCCCTTGACACGTGGCATTCCCAGCGCCCCACCAGGCCTGATCACGAGGAGAAGGCGGGTACGTCACTTGCGGGATGAGCTCCTCGAAGACCTGGTCCGCATCAGCGAGCAGACCAAGGCATGCTGGGCAGCGTGGCAGGAGCAGGAGGATGCCCACCGGAGGGTCAAGCAGGGGCTGCGGAGGGGCGAACAGAGGCTGCTCAAGCACATGCTCAACCTCATGGAGTGGCAGACCGAGTCCCTGGAGCGCCTGGAGGAGCACCTTTTCCCTAGGGGGCCCCACTCTGCACCCCAGAGGCAGCCCTCCTCGCTGGCGGGCCAGGACCCGGGACGGACGTCTTCAAGCCCGGGACCCACCTTCTGGAGGCCACTAGCATCAGCCCCTCCCCCTGACCCTCTTCACTCCCCCCAAACCCCGCAGCTCCCAATCCCCATTTCCCCTCTCTGAATAAACACCCTAAACACTGTTATATAATGTGTCATGCTTTTTATTGGTGGTGGGGACAGGGGGGAGACGGGTGCTTGGGGGGGAGGAGCAGGCATGGGCAGGTGGTGGAGGTGATGGGGCCTGGTAGCAGGCCCACCCCTCAGTGCGCCTCGCTGTTGAAGTGAGCCCTCAGTGCATCCCGGATGAGCTGTGCTTGCTGCTGAACTCACTGAGTTCGGGGCAGGGTGTCGTCAGGCTGCTCGTACTGCACAGCGAGCCACTCGGCCTCAGCCTCCCAGATGCAGGGGACCCTTTCCCCCCACAGCTCGCAGAGGTTGTACAGGTCAGCGCATGCTGTTGCAACGTCTGGGAGGTTGCTCTCGCCGAGCTGCAGGAGGGTCAGGAGGGCCCTCCAGCGAGTCTTCAGGCATCTGAAGGCACACTCGACGATGCTGTGGCACCAGTTGAGCCTCCGATTGAAGAGGTCCCTGCTGTCATCCAAGTAGCCCGTGTATGGCTTCCTCAGCCAGGGGAGCAAGGAGTAGGTGGCATCCCCAAAGATCAGGACTGGCACCTGCATGTCCCCAATGGTGATGGTGTGGTCAGTGAAGAAGGTGCCCGCCTGCATGCGCCTATACAGCAGGGAGTTGCTCAGGATCCGTGCGTCATGTGCTTTCCCCAGCCAGCCCACATAGATGTTCTGGAAGATTCTGCTGTGTCCACGAGGGCCTGCAGGACCACAGAGTGGTACCCCTTGCCATTGACATAGTCCCTGGCGTGGTGTTCTGGGGCTTGGATGGGGATGAGGGTGACGTCCACAATGCCCCCACAGTTGGGGAAGCCAAGTCCGGCGATCCCATCGAGGAGTTTGTGCAGATTGCCCGGGGTGACGAGACGGGATAGTAGGACCTGGTTGATTGCCCTGGAGACCTGCATGAGGGCGGTCCCCACAGTGGCCTTCCTAAACTGCTGGGCCACAGAGCGGTAGGAGTCCGGGGTTGCCAGCTTCCACACGGCTACTGCCACTCGCTTGTCTATGAGCAGGGCAGGTCGAAGTCGGGTGTCCATGGACTGCAGAACCGGGGTGAGCTCGCAGACCAGCTTGAGGAAGATCTGCTTGCTCATCCTAAAGCTGTGCAGCCACAGGTCGTCGTCCCCAGTGGAGAGGACAATCTGCTCCCACCAGTTGTTGCCAGCCTCACATGCCCAGAAGTACTGAGGCATGGAGCGCAGTGCTGTCAGTGTGGCAGCTTGCTGGGGCAGCAAAGTGGGGAGCAGGCTGTCGTCTTCCTCCGCGCTGGTGGGTTGCCAGACAGGCCTGCTCCAGAGCCGAAGAAGCCTTACCACTAGCTGGCAGGTGTCACGCAGCTGCCTGGCAAAGCACAGGAGAAGAGGCTGGTCCATGACCTGCTCAGGCACCATGTTGCCAGGCACAATGGGAAGGGGCTAGGCTCACTTCCTCTTTTGAAGGAGTGGCCGGAGGAGGGGAGACCTTTTCTGCTGCCACGCTGACATACTTCTCACAATGCACCCCTCCAATCCCCCCCCAAATCGACTTAAGAGTCTAGTGTAGCCTCTCTAAGTCAACTTGATAAAGTCTGCCTTAAGTTGACTTAGAGAGTCTAGTATAGACTCTCTAAGTTGACTTAATAAAGTCGACTTAAAGTAGATTTCACTTTCTAAGTGTAGACATAGCCACAGAGCTTTCCTGGGAGCCCAAGACTGTGTAATGAATAACCACAGGAAATATGGCCCATCAAAAACCTCACCAAATTGCTGCTCCAAATGGAAAATGTATTTCTTTGACCTTACCTTCTCTAACATAAGCATACAGGTGGAGGGAGACGAAGAGAGAGAAATTCTAAAACAAAACACTCCACTGCACATACCCCTCCCCTAGAGGAGAGGATGAGAGAACAAACTCATGACAAATGTTAGTTACATTACTTAATGCATTACTGGAAGCCACTCAAATACTACAGTGGTATAAGCATAGTATACAAGCCTATATAGAAATAAAAGTAATAGCTGCTGTCTTCCTCAGCTGGACATTATAAAAGTTCTGGAAGAAAATCCCTATCGCTCATGTTATTTTCAGTGGCCCATAAACTGATTGGATCAAAATCAAATTTCACCAGAACACAGAGTTACTCTTCTCAATGAGGGCTGTTTGTATATGAAAATTTAACTTTCTTTACCCAGCCAGTTCAAATCTTGACCTAGTCAAAAAAATTACAATATTTATTTATATTTATTTATTATAAATTGTGGAGAATTGCATTTTATTCACTCTCAAGAACCATTATTGCCCATCCTTTAAAAAATAAAAAACCAGAACAGATGAAATTATAATAGCAACAGCAAGAATGGGAATATCATAGCAGCCTCAGTCCAGACCTTTTTAATGTCTAAAAAATTATAAATATTTTTAAAGCATCGTTTATGTAGCTAGAGTTTTACTCTATCTGCAGGGAGTGAAGTCAGGAACTAACAAAAATCTCAGAAGAAGCCGTGTTCTCTCAGAAATTTGCACTCAAATTTGCATTTCTGGTTTTTGTATCTAAACCAAAATGAAGCTCTAAATCATCGGAGGCTCACTCATCAGTAATTCCAATATGTTTGGTTAGAGGGGTCTCCTTGAAGTTAAAAAATCCCAGCTAATGAGACTGCAGATCTGATCATTGTGTTTTATTATGTACTGCTCAAGTGGAATACAAGACAGTCACTCACAACACAGAACGCATTTCTCCCATGATAGTGCCTTCTGCCCTAGCTTAAACAGACAACCCATCTGCCACAGTGAAACAGTAGTTCCATTCTCTTCAATATCTTTATCTTATTGGAGACCCTGAATTATGGTGATTCTGTAGCAATTTTTCCCAACCTCCATATTCAGCTCAATCTGAGACCATCTAGTTTATATTACTTAGGAACTCATCTTGGACTTGCAATGCAATCCACTGAATACACTAATACAGCCATCCAGTCCCCTATTCTTTTCCAGGTCTTGTTTAAAAAAATGGTTCCATTCCTTCTGAACGCTGTTAGTACCAATGGGAAGTGTGGGGGAGCGGGCCAAGAAGCACAGGATTAAATCCAAAGAGCCTTATTAACAAACTAAAATGACCTTAGAAACCTTTTGCTACCTAAGGATTAGTTATCTTCCCAAAATGTACCTTAGTATCATTTCAGGAACTAAAATATTTTGCCTCTTTCAATAACTGCAGCTTTTGTGTTTGTAAATGCCACTGTCTCTCTTTGGGGCATATGTTAAAAGAATTTAAAACATCACGTGAATAATTCGTGGATTAATGCTCCTTTATTAGACTGAGTTAAGCATGACACAATGGATTAATTTTCAGTTAGAAAGACAATCCAGAAAGCATGCAGTGCCAAGTTACTCTTTTGTTCTTAGCCCTGATTTATGCAAATAGTCTTGACCCTTAATTCAATACCTAGATTTTGTCTTTTTTTTTAAAAAAACTCAAAAACACTATATGTTATGCCACCATTTTAAAAAATCTGATAAGGAAAAAAAGCTAAACAGTTTGAGTCATGTATCCTGTTGTGGGGACTGAGTTAATTAAAAACCTGATGTATATATGCAGCTGATACTCCTCACCCTAATGAAGAACATTAATTCTAGAACATGTGTGGCTGTAGTCACATTGCTACAAATTATTGGACTCTTTCCTTTATCTGTTTCCAAGAAAGTCTCCCCCGGTTAGTTAGGAAAAAAAGAAAAATATAACGCTTTAGTTCTAAGCAGCATAAATTACATGCATCAATCAGAGGAAGCTTAAATTAAAATACACATTTGGCAAACAAATATGAATATGTTGATCTCATCTGTGAATCAAAATGATTTAATGCCAGTACTGACCCCCTACTGATCAACATGAAGGTCACTGCAAACTGCTTGATTCTCATTGAGAAATGTTGTCATATCTGTTAAAGATGCAGTTTTATACATTCTCTAATGCTCTGTCTAAACAGTAATTCCAATGTAGGGGGATTGATTTATTTTACAAAAAAATATAGAATATATTTTTATTTATGTAATCCAGAACAGATAGCTAAATTAAAATGTAAAAAAATACATGTAGTTTATGGGTCTGGGCTGAGGGTTTTCCAATGTGTTTATGATATTTTTCCAATCTAGAGGAATACTATTCGTTAAATAGAATGCTACACCTTTCAGATACTGAGTGACCATAAATCAGTCTTCCCTTATCATCTTCTACATGCTTTCTGGCTATAGGGATAACTACCTGTATAACACACGTTATGAGGCAAGCCTTTACCATATATGGATACACTAAAGCAAGTTAGGTAATCAGTGCATTTAAAGATCTCCAGCAAGTAAATTTCTAAGAATGTGGTTTTATTGCAACCTGAACTGGTCTTTTTTTATGATGATTTTGTCAGTAATCAAAGCATTTAATATAACTTGTGTTTGCTTGTACTGGAAAGATTTTCATGGTCATATAGAGATGAAGTGTTTTATAGTAACACCTACTTCCTAATTGAAGAAAAGTATTTAATAAACATGCCACTGGACCCATTGTACCATATTGGTATTTTAAAAATATCCTTTTAATTCTTTTTTCTTACTTTTGTTATTATTTGGCACATTTGCTCCAATAGGGCTCAGAATCGAATCCCCATTGTGCTAGGTGCTGCACAACTAAATCTATGACAAGACTACCCACTAACCCAAAGAGGGCCTCAAGCCTAGTGGGGGGGGGGATTGGTGGGCTTCCATGAAGGGAGAAGGCAAAAAAGGATCAGATGGGCCAGGTCCCATAAGATTGCCAGATTCTATGGCTATGTCTTCATTAGAAAACTTAAGTCGACTTTATTAAGTTGACAACTTTTCTAGTGTAGTGACAGCCCCATGTCGACTTGGGCACTAATCCCCGTCCATACTGACTTAAGTCAGTTTAAGGAGTCGCTTTAAGGCTTAAGTCAACCTAAAGTGAGGTGTTATTAAGTCAACTTAAGCTTTCCTTAAATTGACTTAAGGAAATGCTTAAGTCGACTTAATAAAAGCCCAGTGTGGATGTGGCTTTGTGTAGGTCGACTTAAGCCTCCTTAAGGTGCCCTAAATTGCCAGTGTAGACGCACCCTTTGGGACTTCATAGGCAGATTTGAGATCTTATGGGATTTGACATGAGATTTGGAGCCATGATAAGAGTAACAGCTCAGTGCCACTTCCTGGTTTCCAGCAGCCAGCCCACTCTCCCTCTTGTATCTATGTTGTAGTTATGCTAGCGGGTGGCCTAAAATGGAATTTTTCCCTACACCACCAGATTGGCAGAAGCTTGTTGAGATTTTTGCTTTCCTAGCACTAAAAAGCTAGGGATTGGCTTTTGGGCGACAAGAGGGTTGGAATTCTCCCCCTCCCTGAGATCAGAATATCAACCTATGTGAAAGCTATTTAGTTGTCCCAACTTTTGCCATGTGCCTAATAAAATAACTTTCTGATTTAGGCTCTAGATTAAAAAAGATTGCATAGTGGGCATTCTGAGGTCATCTCCATATGAGATGGGGGCATTGTGTCCAACCCCAGGGGCAAGTACTAACCAGGGGCTGGGGCACTAGCCCTCCCCTAACGAGGGGGAACTACACCTCTTGACAGCAGTGCTGGCTTCTGGTCAAGGTCACTCTGCGGCAACCCCTGAAAAGAAGAGGTATGTGACTGGGTGAGTGGTGGTGCCTAGAGACTCTCCTAGTGTGACAATTGTCTCCCCCTGCAGTGAGAGCCCCAAGAATTAGCAAAGGATCTATGGGGTGCACTTGACTGCATTGTGCTGTCCCCCAATGGGAACCTTAGATATCATTTGGCTTAATAAAGTTGCAGCCTACTTAAAACCCATAACACATGTCATTACTTTCTTCTGTGTGGTGAGCACCCTAATAGGAGTTTTCTGTATAGACAGGAGCCAGAGCTGTCTCTCCACGTACTGTATGTGATACTTTCTATAAAGATCAGTCCTGATTGACTGACTGCATTCTTATATGTGGAGAATTAAACAGTCATTTCAAGCTACAGTAGTCTACAAGGCCATTCTCCCCAAACAATCAGATCCCTCCTGATGACCCATTTCTCCTCCATGGTCTAGAAGAAAACCAGCTATTGATTATGCCATGGGTATCATTACTGGGGGACTATCTATTTACATTCCAATGAAGCAAAGCAAAGCAAAGCAAAACATTTATGAGAGCCATTGTGTTACCTGGCTGGCCAATTACTGCCCAGCCCACTTTATTTGTATGCTGTACTTCATTCCTCTGCCTTTTTGTCTTTGAAGCAGGGATTTTTTTCATGGTTGTTGATTTGTTTTGGGGTTTGTTTGTTTTTTGTTTGTTTGGTTTTTTGTAAAATACCTGGTATGTTCTGGGTGTCCTGAGAAGCAAATAATAATTAAGAAGTGCACTTAATAAGGTACATCCTCAGGGCCAAATTTCCAAAGGATCACTACCTAGGCTTTAAATTCAGGCCCACAGTTTTGTGCTCATAAGCATTTTGGTCTACAAGCCAGAGTCTGTCTAGGCAGAACAGAGTACCAGAGTTTCAAAGGAAGAAAGTGTTGGCAGAAGAAAATGACTCCAACTTCCCACTGCACCAGGGCTATAAAAAAGTAACACAGCCCCCAAAATGGACAGAGTTGGTAAAGAAATTGAGCAACCAGTGGATATGCTTCTGAGTGTGTGCTCTCAGAAGTGCCAAATAATATGTCTCCTTTAGAGCACCAGAATGCTGCGGCAAACCAGGCAACCCCTGGCTCAAAACACTCAAGAGAGCAGCAACATTACTTTCCTTCCATCAGGGTGACTGTGCCCTTGCAGAGCTGGGACGTAGGCCGGTACAGGGAGGTATGAAGTACATCTTGCTGCATCAGCTTCAGTAAACTTGATCTGGAATGGCATGTATGTAAACACATTTTGTCTTGTGTATGTAAAATTGGAAGCACACATTTAGAGACCTTTTTTGATAATTTGACTGAGAATATATAAATAGGGAATCTGTCTGGAATCATTCTTTGTACTTGAAGAGCCAGGTATTGTAGTAAAAAAAAAACAACCCTGATTTCTCAATCATGCTAAAACATACATTCCTTTGTGGTTACAGAACTACATTTTGACAAAACTAAACATTTTTCATTTTTAGATAATCTATGCCAGGCTCCCTTGATAAGGATTTTTGCCACTGGAGAGGATTTTTGCTATTTATATTTCTCCCTTCTACTGTACATGCAGATGGCACATTCTCCATTCCATTGTGGCACATTATTCAAATATCAGTTTTACTGTCTGAAGATCCTAATAATCCACTCACTGTCTGAAAATCTTTCAGAGAACATTCAAACATACACCATTGACTGGAAAAGCTCAGGGAGAGAAAGCTTAAAAATTCACCATGATAAGAATACATCAGATGTTCATTAAGAAGAAAAGTCCTTTTGAATATACTGGATGCCCTGAACATATCTTTGGCTTTTGAATGGGCAGTAAGCATTCAGTCATCCTCATGCTTATTTAAAATAGCAAAAGTCAAAAGGGCTATGCTATTTCAATCCTCCAGTGTGAGCAACAAATGAACAATTGGCATACTGGAGCTTATTTTAGGCTTCACTGGCCTTATAGAAACTCTCACAAAAATATCAAAGAAAAATGCCATATTGAGGGTAACTGCTTTTCAATATATATATTTTTACATGCTTACTATATGTACACACACTACATATGTGTTAGTGAGAGCATGTGATAAATTTCAGAATCATGAGATCCAAAATAAAGCACCCTGATTTATCATGCATTTGTGTCTATATTGTCCACCTGCCCTCTGCTCTCACATACATTTTCCCATTACATTTATTCTAACATTCAAAATCTCCAAACAGCTTCAAACAACTGCCTTTAAATTGTTTTAAGCAACTGAAGAAAAATGTTTTCTCCGTTTCCATCTCCCAAAGTTACATTGTTCAGTGGTACAGGGAGGCTGATATTCAGTCGTGAACCCATGGGGTTAAGGTCTGAGATCTCACAACTCTAGAGCTAGTAATGAGTGTCCTTTAGTACAATTTTGACTGGAAAAACTGGCACTTGCTTCTAAATATAGGGGGTGATGAGGTAGCAGATCTTTAAAGTCATAATCTACTTTGGTACAGAAAAGCAGTTTTGTATACCACAAACAGGGAGGGAAGAAGGGAAATGGAATGAATGTATTCTTCATGTTTGTCACCAAGTGCAGAAGAGGCTTTCACCCACCAATGACATTTTTTAAAAAGTAAATTCACCAGATATTAAAAGGAGAGGTATGAAATTCCTTCTGGTATCCAATCCTCTGCTCAGCTCCAGACACTTTCTATCACAGCTAACAGGGGAGTGCTGGTTGGATATTTTTAATCAAAACTTCCTTTATAATGGAAAATGCCATTTTTGGTGAAATCAAATGTTTTGAAAACCTATTGATTTTGGCTAATTTATTTTTAAAAATTTGAAATAAAATTTGTTTTGGACATTTCTTTTTCATTTTGGAAACTTTCAGAATTCCATTCCATTCCATTCTTGAACTATCATTTAAAATTTTATGTTATCAGTATTTTTTCATTTTATTTTTTAAAAATTATTATTTTATGTTATGAGAAGTCAGTAAGAGTCCTGTTTACAATGTAGTTCAAATATTTCTACTAGTATACTATGTCATAATATGACATCATATACTAGACAGTCTGTTACATTTAGGTTTTTTTATTGTATTTTTAAAATCATTAAGGGCTGGAATGCTGCTATTTAATACTGACTGAAAAGTTTTATCTTCTTTTCCGGAACAAAATGCCTTCATTTGTGTTGTAGTCAGTGGTTTTTTTGATGGTATGCAGGGGTACAGAGTACTGGCACCTTTTTTGCCAGGCCCACTACCCAGCCAGGGGCATGAGGGTCAGCAGGGGACAGGAGCGCGTTGCTGAAAGAAGAGGGGTGGAACAAGAAGAAGAGGTGTGGAAGAGGCATTTTTCAAATTTACTCTCAAGATATGAGTACCACCCCTTAAAAAACAAAACAAAACAAAACAAAAAACCTAAAAAAGCACAGGTGGTAGTCAATCAGGTTGACACTGTTCACTTCCTGCTTAATGAGTGTATCAGAACCTCTTATTAATATCCCCTTACTCAATAAATGATATTTTACACGAGTTTCCTTTTCTAGATTTGGTTAGGTCAGTCAGTGCAAAATTCCTCACAAGGTAAGCATGATCATATTTAATATTAATATGCTAATTAAAAATGAATAAATAAATGTTTACAAAAACAGTAACTTCACTCATTTAATACATGTTATTTAGCCCTCAAATTATAAAGATCTTCAACTACACAACTAGAACTGGGTGAACAAAATTATCAAAATATGTTGGAGTGTCTAGAGCATCATCAGTAGATTTAGGTATTTGGCAAGAGGTATAGTAACACAGCATCCTTGGCATCACACATGATATTCATAGTGAGGAAATGTTTTCTAGTCCAATTCATATCCACTGCTGAAATATGGGAACATACAAGTGTAGTCAGTTACACACAAAATATTACAGAACCAGCAACAGTATATGCACTCCTGAATTTCCCTGACTGCTGTAGCACATTTGGAAAAGGCAGCAAATACCTGGATAGGCTCACTGATGACATCAAAGAAATAAAATTAATTCCTCTGTGGGGCATCCCTTGTTACTATCTGGAAACCTCCTGAAAGCTGTTGGGGTGAACCTGCTGCTTGAGCAACAAAACAAACAAAACAAAATTAAACTTCTAGTTAGGTTTCCTTTCCAAGGTTTAATTCCAAAGGTTTTTAAAAATAAGTCCATTCCAACAACATAACCAGAACCAACCAGTTTACATATACGTTAATTTAAACAAAACTTTAAAACAAAGAAACAACCAACCAGCCAACCTTACATTTTGGGGTATATTGCCAGTTTCTAACATTAGAAAGGAAACTGCTTTCTGAAAGATGGTGGTGATTCCTTTTAATTCTAAAGTGGCTGTGTGTATAGCGCTTTCTATACATTCCCCCCGAGTCTACTTTGACCTCCAACCTCCAGCTCTGCCTTATTGTTCTACCCTCTATGCCAGTCTGAGATAAAGGAAGGAAGTTGTCTCGTTACCTCTTGGGAAAATTAGCCTGCCACATGCCTCTTTTAACAAAAGGGCACCAAAGACCTTTTTTAAGATGACTTGGAAATGTTTTTTTTCCCAGCTAACTATAAAGCAAGTTAAATATGTGTAAGATGGTTCTCTTAACTGAAATATTGCAATCACTGTTCATCTATAATTATTTCTATTCTATTTCAATTCTAAGAGCCATATTCTGAAGATCCCACTCTCCTGCTTCTCTCTGGCCTTGCAACCAAAGCTAAAACATACCAGAATAAGCACACAGGCAACTAATCTATTGTCATTGACAGTTAGTTACCAATATGAATTGCCATTGCACTCCCAAGACATAGAGTTACATAATAGTTTGTGATATTATGAAACCTGTGAGTGCAATATCTTTTTAATATTATGTATGATTTGCTTAGTATATATGAGATGCTTTGTATCTATTTCCTTTTTTTCTCTCTGCCTATATTCAATGTTTTCTCATCCCTTTCTGAGTATCCCTCACCATTTTAATTATATCTGGTTTTTAAAATCAGGTCTAATTAGATGATTTTAAATTCCTCATTATAGCATATTCTCATGCAGAACTTGAAATGGTAGTGATTATGAACTGTTCTAATAAGCACCAGATTTGTGCTCTTTAAAAGACTGGAATTATTGTTTATATCTGTATGCACATTAGTTTACCTCAAGATGTGTTAGATTACATTAATTATCTGTGCATCTGCAACAGACAATGTTAACTGTTTGTATGAACCCTATTCTCTGAATTTTTCTGAAATTCTTTCTTGTTTTGGCACCCATTGGCTTGCCTGTTCTAATAAAGTCAAGAAAGGAATGTAAATTTTGCTACTTTTATGTAACATATCGTTTGCTATATCTGAATAGTCTATTGGTTCAGCTTTGTCCGATTTCCTGTCTCAGGCAGTGTCTTTGCTTGATGTCTCAGAGAGAGAGGAAAAAACCCAAAACCCTGGAAATGTACCAGTTTAGAAGCTGAACCCAGGCAGGAAGGGAGAAATTCATTTTTTGCTCCTGGGGTGATTGATCTACTGTTACCTTGAGGTAGGATGTTTGATAGCTCCTATCTGGCTCAAGAAAACTGTAGACATTATTTGCCTGCTGGCCTATGAGCACCTCTTTGACTGTATAAATAAAATATATAATAAATAATACTATTAATATTAGTCTTTGAAAAGGGAGGGGGACTGGATAGTTTTAAAGGTACAATTTCTCATTTCACAGATTTAACTCACTCGTATTACTGTATAAAAACATTTGTATGGGATAGGGAGGAAAAAGGAGATTTGTGGGTGAGGCATCTCCTGAGGCCTATATGACTTTTCAGCGAAGGAGAAATGGGGTTCCTTCACTTGTGTGGAGATCTGTGCATAGTTAACCATCATCTACACATTTTTTGGCAAAGAATAACTGACAAAGTAAGCTGGAGGGCTGAGGACCACTCTGGGGGCTTGTGTGTGTTTTGAAGAATATTAGTATTTAGAGCAGGTGACAAAAAATAATTAACTGTCACATCAGACCTGTGGTTTACTGGTTTGGGGTTGTCTTTTTTAACTTTATTTTATAGATGAGGAAAACTAAGGCAGAAAGGACGAAGCCAACATTTTCAAAAATAGGTGCCTAAAGTCAGACGGTTTTGTCTTGATTCTCCCCTCCTTTCAAGGACTGCCCACGCAGAGCTGGGGGAAATGCAGGAAGCCGGCTGAGAAACCCTGATCTTTAGCCACTCAGCCGAGCCTGGGTTGGAGCTGCACAGGAGCAGCTCTAATTTGCAACACTGATGTGAAGTCCTTCCTGGACTTTTCATCAGTGAAGGATTGGGGGTTGGACTAGATGACCTCGTGAGGTCCCTTCCAACCCTATTTTCTATGATTCTATGGTGGAACTCTGGTTCACCAGGCTCCTCCTTCTCCAAAGGTAAAAGCTCAGCTAGTAGAGAAAGCAGCTATCAGCGTGACGTGTTTCCCTACATAGGGGGAATCCTTTTCAGGCCTACTCTGACTGCTTGACTTTGTTTATGTGGCAGAAACTGATTTAAGCTCTTACAACCTGATATAGACATGAAAATAAATGCCTTGACCTTCCCAAAGTGCTGAGTACTCAGCAGCCATTATCGAAGTCAGCGGAAGCAGCTGAGTGCTAAGCCCTTTTCAAAGTCAGGCCACTTTTCCAGGCTACTAATTAGGACTTGGGGTTTGTCCATATGGAAAATGGAACCAAAATAGTTAGATTGGTTGTAATCCACACCTTTAGCTGTTTTGATACCAGTCTCTGGGACATTTTCATTTTGAAATAAGTGTCGTCTTTTACTTTAACCTAAGCTGGTAAAAAATGGACTTATGTTATATCAAACTAGAGCACATCTATTCCACAAGAAGAGTGTCCACACACAGATTTGCACCAAAATTACTAAGGGAGTGAATTACAGCCAATTTAGGCACTTTGACTATACTTTCTACATAGATGAGCCATTAGCAACCAAATGTTAAGTACCCAGTTTTGATTTAACCAAAGCTTCAGGAGTCAATGTCAGAACCAACGCCAGGAATTTGGCTGCTGGGATCCCACATCAATCTACCTTTATGATACCAGGAACCAGCTTGCTGCCTTCCTAAAGAGTGTCAGGGAGATCTCAGGGACCAGTCGTTGAGAAACACTGCACTAGACCAAGCAATCTTTCATGCTATTTGGCCTCTTCTGTGTGTGTCCAGAGGTCACCTTGGCTTAATCAACTGGTAGCCCCAGTTCCACCAGCATCAGCCTGATGACTCTGTCTCTCAAAGACATGAGTAGCTCTTGTGTCCTGCCAAAGAAATGGAACATGATTTTTAAGAATCTCACAGACCAGCCACAGACATCAGTAGGGGAAATCACAGTTTGAGCCAAAATTAGTAACATGTAATTTATTTAATTTCACCATTTTCTTCTTTCTTTCTTTCTTTCTTTCTTTCTTTCTTTCTTTCTTTCTTTCTTTCTTGTGAGCTGCCTTTAGGCAAATTGTGATTTTGTTGAATTTATTTGTAATTCAAAATGATTTGATAACTAATTCCCATGTTCATTTGTTGAATCTTATTGTAAATATTCAAGATTTGCAACGGGAGCTGTGTGATCACTTCTCTAAATCAAATGGCTTGTTAACCGTCTTTTTAGTGAATGAAACTCTTAAAATCAAGTTTCCTGCATGAATGATTGCATAAAATGAATGAAAAATTGATTGTCTTACATATTCTCCAATATTTGCATAAAATTAGCTGTTATTGTGGACATTCCTACCACAATAACTAATAAACAAACAAACAAACTCATTCAGTGGAATATTCATGAGAGGTAAACATAAAGGGCTACAAGCACAGCTGAAGAAAATTGTTTAAAATTGAACATATATTGTGTTTTGCTCTATCTGAAGAGCTGAGTTTTACTACTGTATGTTCCACTTGTCTATAATTTGATAGTAAACAAAAGGGGGAAATGATGAATAGCAGATGTGATTACTGATTATTAATTAAAGAGATTTTCCCTATCATAAGTATCAGTTTCCATTGTCTCTCAAGCTCTGGAAAACAAACAGATGCTGTAGATAAGAGGGTTTTATATGGAGAACACACATCCATGGCTTAAAGTGCAGTGGTCTGCAAGGTAGAGTCTTCTGTCTGTGGACAGGTCCTCCTCTCTTAGTTGCTTTTACAGTTTCTAGGGACTGTACATTTCTATAGAGTACCTCCTTTCTCAGAACTTCTTTCCTATTCACCACTGTCTTCTGCACCATTAGAAAATGCATTCTGTGTTGGCTCCTAAATATTGCCCTGTGAAAGGTGGCAGTCTGGAATCAATTCTAGAGGACTCAGACATTACCTCAGCTCCAATGACAAAAACATTTCTGCAGGAATAGTGTTATCTCATGTAATGTAATGAGCCTCTACTCTAGTGCCAGCCTAGAAGGGAATATAGCCAGCAGCAGTCAGAGTTGCTATGAAATATTGTAGCTATTCACCCTTGAATGTTTACTCTGAAAAGGGCTTTAGTGCTTTTGCTTTAAAGGAGATCTATGACCCATCAAGAAGTGAAGAGGAGACTGAAAAATGCAGGAGGTTCTGCTATAATTATCTACCTTCCAAATGAATTGGAAGATTTGAAAAAGAAAACTATGTCCTAAGGGTACTTTGCTTTTATTAAGTTTTTAATTTTCAGTGGATGATTTCACCCGTGATAGCTCAGCAGACTGTGGTTTCCAAATGAGCTTTCATCACTGTGTTTTATGATTGGACGTACCTGGGCATATGGTGGCTGTAAGCAGAAAGAGTTAATTTTCTGCTGTCAATATTTTGACTGCTGTTGACAGAGACTGGCATCCACAAATATTCTCAACCTGAACATTAAGGAAGTTCAAACTTATATGTTCGTTCTTCCTCCTTGGTTCTTAGCTGGGCCCCATTGCCATGGTATCCAAGTACCCCCCTACCCCCCCCCCCCCAGTCTTAAATGCATTTATCCACAACACCCTATGAGATAGGGACATACTGAAACCCCTAAGCTACTGGTAGGGATTGAAGGCACAGAGTGGCTAAATGACTTACCCAAGACCACATAGGGAGTCTGCACCAGAGCATGAATTGAATCCAGATGTCACTAGCTGGGACCTGTATAATAGGCCAAAGTTAGGTTATGGCCACAATGCAAGCTAGGGGCATGATTCCCTGTTGAGCAACCCCAAAATTGTGAGATGTTCAGGCTTCAAGTTTAAAGCTACATCTACATTGTGAGCTAGATCTGTGATTCCCCTGCTCCTCTACACAGACTTAATGCTAGTTGTCACTGAGCGAGCACAAGTATAAATAGAAGTCTAGCCAGAGTAGCACTGGTAACATCAGTGGAGGCCTGGCTGAGCCATTTTGAGTCCATTTCGACTGGTTTCAGATAGAATAGTATACTTGGCACAGCTAGACATGCCTCTGCTGCTATTACCAGTGCTATTCTGGCTAGACTTCTATTTATACTTGTGCTGGCAAATAGAGAGCTAGCATGTGCAGGGGAATTGACATATCCTAAAACTCCAAATCTGAATGCCTCAGAATGTTGGGGCTGTTTAGTAAAAATTGTAACTTCGCAAGTCAGGTACATTTTTGATTGTTGAAGTCACCATAAAACCAATGGCTTCCTGAAAGAACATATCGTTTTTACACTTGTAATGTCAGTGATGGCTGATACTGTTTACAAAAGCCAGCTGATGGCCCAGTATTTTTTTGGAAAAAATCCTGTATCCTCCCTATGACATTAATATCACTAGCTGCCCATGGCCTGATGGAGAATGTTTTTTCACTTCTGCATTTACTGTGGTCAAGTTCCATAATAATAAAAACAAGAGAGTGTACACAAGGGCTATGTCTACACTGGCAATTTAAGTCAATTTAAGGAGGCTTAAGTCGACTGAAAATTAAGCCATGTCCACATTAGGCTTTCATTAAGTCGACGTAAGAAATTCCTTAAGTCGACTTAATGAAAGCTTAAGTCGACTTTGTTACTACCACTCATTAAGTCGACTTAACCCTTAAGTCGACTCCTTAAGTCGACTTAAGGATGGTGTGGACATGGAGTAACCCTTAAGCTGACTTTATTAAGTCACCTTAAGTGTGGTTAGGTCAACTTAACAAAGTGGGCTAAGTCGACTTAAAGCTAAGTCAATTAAGTCCACTTTGTTAAGTCGACTTTAAAAAGGTTGACTTTAAGTCAACTTAAAATCGACCTTATTAAAGTCGACTTAACTTTTCTAGTGTAGAACTAGCCAAGGATTCCAGACTCATGCTCACAGCTTCTCAGGGCTTTGAGAAACATGAAACGCTTGTCTTTGCTTTTCTCAGTATTAGTGAATAAACACATTGCCTTAGATTCCTCAGTATCTCAGACTACTTTACATCTTCTCAACATCCCAAGACAATGTAAAAATATTTTTTAATTGCAGCTTGAAAGCCAGATGGGGAGAGATGCTGAGAGATAGGCCCAATGACAGCAATTCCAAGCTCCAGGACAGAACAATCCCAACCAACCTCTTTTGTCCATGGTCCAACCCACTGTTTACCCCTGCTCAACCCCAGGCTCTCCCTCCACCACTCAGTCTGCTTGCCACCACATCCTTCTGCCCCCAAATCAGTCCCCCTCCTCTCTTCCATACTCCTGCTTCCCTCGGCAGTGAGTGACAACCAGAGGGCTGAGCAGGGAGGGGGGAGGTATGTGACAAATAGAGGCAGGGAGGCAAGTGAGGGAGGAGAGGGACACAAGAAGTGAGTGGTGGCGGAGTGGCTGAGTGGAGGGAAGAAGTGATACAGCTAGTAGCAGGTGGAGAGGCTGGGTGGGGTGGTACCTGAGGCAGAGCAGGAATCGAATGTGGGCGGGGTCATGGGTAGAATAGACCCAGGCCCTTTTAAATTGCCAGGCCCCTGGGGAATTGCCCCTTCTGCACCTGTCCTTCCCCCTCACCCCAATCAGTGGCCCTCCTGCTGAGAAATCACATTGCTGGGCACAGCCTAGCAACCAATCAAGGACAGAATAAAATAGAAAGTACCCATAGAAGTCGAGGAGAGTTTTGAATGATCAGCCTCAGGCCTAAAATGTCTACTTACTGGGCCTGATTCAAATCACAATTTTCAAAAAGTCAAAGAGCAGTTTATTTATTCACCACTGTCTCTGTTAATACAATGAGTAGCACATAACTAATACTAGTATTATACCATGCTGGCCTCTGTGATTAGTTGCTTTATTCCTTGCAAAGGTCCAGTAGAAATATCCAGATCCTTTTGCTTAGCACGTTTGTCATTGCCTAATATATTAAGGACTTTTGCCCTTATGCAAACCAAAAGTTATGAGTTTGGGATTTTTGTGAATGCTAATGCAGAAATGAACATACAGGCAAATTTTTGATGTACACCACCTCACTGCTAGGATTAAGATCGGTTTATTACCTACAGTACACAGCAATGCTTAGTTCAATAAATCCTAGATACCAAATGAATAATTGTCTGCTTTTGGTAAAAATTAGTCATCACTCTGTATTTTCTATTTTCTGTACGCTACAGAGCAGTAGACTATATGAAGGTGATTTTTAACCAAAGCCAAGATTTTTTAATGTAGGATCCTGAAGTTAGGCTCAGTACATATTCAAACAACTAAATAAATGACATTAGTATGAAGGTTGCTGAGCATCCACCATATCCCTGGATGGTGTTGCGACATGTTGGGTGCTCATCAATCTAGAAAATCACATAAAATATTGCTGGATCTAACCCAGTATTGTTATTGTGATGTTCTAATGTATATATATCATATGTTGAATTTCTTATTTTTCCATCAAATTTTATAGAACTGGGAGAATTTTTTTGTGATGAATGGTAAATATGCCAACAAATGTATTTTTCAAGCACCAAAACTATTCATGAGTTTGATTTGAGTTCAGCCAAGAATTTCAACCGGAATTTCTTTCTTTAGAAGTCGTCAAAATGACTTGTTTTGAGCATTTCAGAACATGTTCTGATTTCTCATTTGAAAACTGTTTCACTTGGATACTTAGTCAATTTTTTTAAAAGGGTAACCGTCCTCCTCCAAGCCAATCTGAAATGAAATGGAAAATGAAGGGGCGAGGGTCTTTTTAGGTGGAACATAATGTTTAGGTCAACCTGAAAATAATTTTTTTTGGTATTTTTTTTCAATTTGACAAAAAAAGGTTAAACTGAGTCTTTTGTCTTTTTCAGTTCAATCCCCAAACTGAAAAGTTCATTATTCACTCAGCTTTACTTTTACAATCAGACACAATATAAGACTAGGTTGAGGATTTAAGCCACTAGCCATAGAAGAGGACATATAGAAGGGCTGTTCAGCAGGCAACATCTCCTCGAGGCAAAAGACCCAATGATCAAAATACTGCTGGAACAGAGCATGGGCTATCTGTAAGGGTGGGTGTTTAACATGGCTCAAGGTTAAGGTGTTTCAGGCTAGGCACCCAAAATTCCTACCCACTTTTGAAAGTTCAACATGTTGTCTTTGTGTATGAATTACAAGATTTTTGCATCCAAGCTGGGCACTGTCCTGGAATGAGCTACATTAGGAAGGTGCATGAGACACCATCACATAAAATATTCACTTTGTGCTGTTAATTATGTCCAAGCTGTTTCTTATTTTGGGTTAGGCTGGGGCAGGTGTGTGGGTAGGGATTCTTTTCCTTAACAATAATATTCTACTTCCATAAGAGATATGAAGCAGAAGATTCAACAGAAAATCTAGCTATTTTATTGCCCCAAGGCATTATTCGTTTTCCTGACACATTATGTTTTTAATTAAAATTGCAACATGAGTTAATTAAAATGTTCATTGAGCCACCTTTTTTTTCCATGGGCGCCTTGTTACTCTCCTAGCATTTTGGTAAAACAGTTACATTTCAACAAACTGCTGGCTTCATCAGCTCAGACTTCAGCTGACAGACTGTCATGTTCTCTACACCTTTTTATCTCAGATACTCTAATTTTTTAAAATACCTCCTTCTAGAGAAGGTTGGGGGTTTTTTTCTTTTATTATTCTGGTACCAGCATCCTCCACTGGTTATTCAAGTTAAGGTTTATTAAGGAGACATTGTCAGGAATGGGCAGGAAGATGTCATAAGCAGGCATCGCAGGAAAACTATACTGCAAAAATCACATAAATATTATAAACTACGCCAAACTTCCAGAAACTATGCCAAACTTCCTTTGGTCAGAAATACAAAATAATGTATAAAGCAATACTGAAAAAGCACATAATTCAAAGAAAGTTAACATCAAAATCCTGGAGATGTTCTATTTAAATGGAAATATGAGAAAACATTCCCAATAGATTCCCAGTTATGGTGTGTTTTACCATTGGTTTGGAGAAAAGAAACCCATGTAACATTTTCATGGACTTCTATCCTTCTTGGCCAGTCTAAGCTCCATGTTTGAAAGGCATGTTTTACCAAAGTGTTTTAAAATCTTTTTATTAGTTCAGCCAATCAGTATTCTTGCTGGCATTTTTGGAACTAAAGCAACTATTTTTTGAGCTATTCCTTGAACAGGTAAACAAAGAGCTTGTATCAAGCTGATTCAATCCTCTTTGAATTTCTAGAGGGAGAAAGGTCTTTACTGCTTCTTTTGTGGAGGCAACCTCAGAACGTTGAACTTACTGTTTCTCACCATGACCTCAATGAAACAGATTTGGGAGTGAGGTCAAATTATGTTCTCAATACCTTACCTCTGGGTAAACCAAAATTTAAGGCAATACATGGGTTAGGACATAAATTAGCTCAAACGATCTGTAAGTGCTTCATATATTATAAAAGTACAGGGCACATTTATATGTTTATTACTTATTATAAAAAGAAGGCTATTCCCAGCAATCATTTCAATCTAAATAGAGGGTTTGTCCTGCTTCCTTTAAAGTCTATGGAAACGTGGCCATTTACCTCACTGGCAGCAGGAGCAGGCCCATAAAAATGGAATGTGTGTCTTCAATAAATATGGCGTCTTTGGAAATTACTTATAAATAGCTCAAGGAAACAATAAATGAGACTGGCTCAGAGTGAATCATAGCAGATGCAGAATTAGCCAATAAACCACAACAGAACTGAAAAGCTAGAAAACATGTGTCACAGTTCAGGGCAATTGCACTTGTATTTCCCTTCAGTGGTGCAGTTAGGGTACCCAGTCTCAGCACCCAGCTTCCCAGCTGTTCCCTCTCGTGGGTGGAAACAAGTCTCTCTCATTCCAGACAAGGGTATTCCCAGGCTGCACAGTATCCTTTAACTTCTCTGTGTCATTCTCAGCACCGACAGGTTGCCTTAAAGGGAACCTGCTTACTTTCTCTTCACTGATGGTAACAGTGTTTGCTGCAGAATTCTAAGTGACCGCACAGCTATTACTAACCCAGCCAACTGTATTCCTATGGTGAGAGCATTACAAGAAACTTACATGCAGGCTAATAAGCTCACCAGATTTGATCCCAACACTCACCTGGGCTCTGGTAAGTGCAGTCTTTTAATACCGCACCCAAAGTGCAGCATGGTGGTTGCAAGTTCTTCTGAGCTCCAGCACAGAACAAGCATACTCATAACATGTTCATTTCCCTTTTTCAGTTAAGAGATTTAAACTGGAGTTTCTAGAAGCAGGTAATCAGTATAGGAAAGGATCTTTCTCCCCATGGCACATCTTCAAAAAATTGGCTTTTGATGTGGAGAATTTGTCTCACTTCAACGTATTTCCTAAGGAAATCCACTTTTCAGGAAATCCACTTTTCAGCTATTGGTCCAAAAAGAATTTTGAATTTCCTATATCTTCCAGAGATTGCATGGATCTTGTCTTCTGCTAAAACAGTTCCATATAATCTCACAACAGTATGTAAACATTTGTATTTGTAGTACAGTGATCTGAAAAGGCATTAACCCCAAATCAATCAGGTTTAATTTATTTCAGTAAAGTTAATCTTAATTCCATAATATTTGTTCAGGATATCCCCATGTATTTTAAAACATATGTATTTTGAATGTATTTGTGCGTCAATAATTAGAGTTGAGCTATCACACATTTTAGCAAATAATGCAGACTTGAAAAAGTGAAAACAGTAAAGGGGTGCATTTTCATAATAACCTTTTTTGTTTTGACTTCAGCATACAAATGACATAGACAAAATAATCATTTTTGAGCTTGTATGTATTCTGTATGTTCAAACGGATGATTTGCTTGGGCACAAGCTGACATACATATTTTGTGGCCACAACAGGAAAAGTCAGTTTTGAAAATCTGACTCTAAAATTATGTTACAATGAGGTCATAACTCAAATGAAGAAAAAGCTAAGAAATTCAAAGTCAAAGCTGAACTGGCAAACCATAGTCCCATTTTGCTTTTATCACACAGTGTGAATTAAGGACAGACTGTCAGCCAGAGCTCCCAGTTTTCTGGCTTCTGCTGATTCATTGCACCACTTTCCTATTATTTAAATGGAGCTATTTACATTTAATTCTCCAATTCCTCGTTGTATTTTAATAAGTCTGATGTGATTCTGAAAGAGGTGCTGAAAGGTTTGAATGTGGTAACTAAACATTTACTAAAGATCTTTAGCCTGAAATATGTCACTGTATTTCTGTCAGTGATACAGATAACAAAGTTTAATTTTACAGAAAAGTTTATTTTTATCCTGAATTTATGCTTAGTTGGAAGCACTTCACTTCAGGAGCTGGAAGAAATTGTTGGTTGTTTTTTTTAAAATTATTTTAAAATATTTGGTTACCCTGAAATGGGAGTGCAAGGTAAGGAAAAGTATTTTCCAGCAACATGTCGATAAAACACTAAGCCATTTTACTGTCTTGGTATTATTTGATTCAGAATATATTTTAAATCAAATAATAGCACTGTTGGATACAATAATATTTCCATGTGATACTCATGTAAACTTAAATCTCAATTACACTAAAGTCTATATGTAAAAAATACTAATTTCAAAGAGACAAGGTGCTGGTCTTTACAGTTTAACATATGCCTGTTGTTTCACTCATAATACAATTCAACTCAACAAAATATTAAAAATACAGCCCAATATTTTCATGCATCCCAATGCCTGAGTAGACAAGAGGAAATTTTCTTTACTTTTTTGTTGAAATTCCATTTCAATAGAAATTTTCCTGTAGTACGATACAAAAGAAAGATCTACTTACTACAGGCCAACATAGCACACATACATTTGTAAAATGAGCGATAGCTGATTTGTTATGATACCTATTTCCATTCAGGATGACAGTCCAGACAATTCAATCATGGCCACTTACTTGGTGTTTTATGGAGGGGTCAGGCTTCGTGCCTGCTGACCCAGTCTTGGAAGTCAGGCTCATCTTGACTGCAAAACTTCATTTTATTCTTCATTTTTAAACATCTTTTAAATCTTACAGATGACAGACACCGACTGTGGAACTAAAACAAAAATGATGGAATCCTATCTTAATGAAAGCATAGCAAAACTCCCATTGAATTCAATGGACCCAAGATTTTACCTTAAGTGAATACATGAATATGTTCTATTGTGGAACAGATATGGACAGTTGACGTGTACAGACTTTTTTAGGAGCCATTCCCCCTTCTCTCCACTTTTTCGATCCGGATTGATCGACACAGCGGGATCAAATGAGCAGCCAATATAGACCCTCTCAATTGATCCCCGAAGTGCTCCTGTGTCAACGCAATAACTCCACCCCTCCAAATGGAGTGAGGCTGCATCGATGGGAGAGCATTGCTGGTCAACACAGAGAAGTGAAGACAGTGAGGTAAGTGAGAGTAACTAAGTCGACGGGAGATACTCATTCTGCGCCACGCAGACTGCAGATCTGCCATCAACTTAACCCCACAGTGTAGACCAAACCAGAGTCTTGTTTTTCTTCCTCCAATAGCTCCTAGAGCATTCTGACTATCTCCCCACTCCTGTGATTTTGATCGCTTCTCCATCAGCACCCAATGCCTTGCCCCATCATGTTTCTTTTGCTTCCCTCCCTTTCCCCAAAGCCTTCTTCCAGCTCCTTGCAAGTCCCCTCTCCCTTTGCCAGTAACATTCATTGACCTACTCCAGTTACCTCCTACATGTTCTTCTCTGTGTTACTCACTTTCTTAATGGATCCTCATTGTGCTTCTTCTTCCTTTGACTCTTTTTTGGCTTCTCTTCTTTTCCCAGCAGCTTTCCCAAGTGATTCCCACGTCCCCGTAGTCCCTTATCCCTTGTTGGCTTCCCTCACTTCTCCCCATGAATTCCTGACCTTCTTCCTATCTCTCGCTGGGGTTAATCTCCTTTCATTGCACATACCCTGGCTTCTCCTACCTAATCTCCCTAAGCCTTCCCACCTTTTCTGATCAGATCCCCAACCAGCTCCAGTTCTTAATAGACTCCCTTTCAAGATAACTCCCATTCCCTGACAGTTGCCATCCTTGCTCCAAATAGTACTCTTGTATTCCTCGCACTTCTCATACAGCTTCATCTCTTCTTTGCTGCCCTTTCACATAAGAAAATTCAGTATCCTCCTTATAACAGGTAAGTGAAATAAATATTTTTAAAACATTTATAAATAAATATTTTAAAAATAACATTTAATTTGTTAGTAATCTGAGACACAGCTCACTGTGAATCATGGGCTATGTCTACACTTGCACTTTTAAGTCGACTTAGTGAGTCTACACTTAAAATTAAAGACAACTTAAAGGGGCACACTGGATGCTCTAGGTCGACTTTGTGGGGCTAGGGGGACCTTGGGCAGGTCCACAGTGGTGGGGGGGGAGCACCCCCTGTGTACAATGGGACAAAGGGGGACAGGGACCCTGGCAGGGCAGAACCCTGTGTGTGACACTGTCTGGATTTAGGGAAGCATTTATGATACCTCCCGAGATAAGGCCTCTCGGGAGGTATGCTGCCTGCCAGGCGCCCGTATCCGAGACGTTACGGAGGGATTGTCGAGAATCATCCGTCCCTCTGACTACTACCCCATGCTACTCATCCATGTGGGAACCAATGATACTGCGAGAGGTGACCCTCTGCAGATCAAAGGTGACTACAGGGCTCTGGGAGCACGGGTGAAGGAGTTCGGTGCACAGGTGGTGTTCTCCTCGATCCTTCCGGTCAAGGGTAGGGGCCTGAGCAGAGACAGATGCATCCTGGAGGTGAATGCCTGGCTGCGGAGATGGTGTTACCAGGAGGGCTTTGGCTTCCTCGACCATGGGGTGCTGTTTCAGGAAGAAGGACTGCTAGGCAGAGATGGACTCCACCTATCCAGGAAGGGAAAGAGCATATTTGGAAGCAGACTGGCTAACCTGGTAAGGAGGGCTTTAAACTAGGTTCGAAGGGGGAAGGTGACCAAGGCCCACAGGTAAGTGAAAGTGAGGGAAACCTGGGGGAAGGGATGGAACTTGGGGGATGCTGGGGCTGTAACAGCAGGAATAAAAGAGAGAGTAGTTGGAACTGGGGGGTGGGATCAAATAATTGTTTTTTATTTCCTGATGAAGTTATAATACCTCAGGCGAGTGGGGAAGGAGGACACCGAGAGAAATTGCAAGGAGGAAGATGCGACAGGAGGGAGAATCGACAGGGCAAAGTAGGGCAATGGGCCCGGTATCTTAGGTGCCTGTACACAAATGCGAGGAGCCTGGGAAACAAGCAGGAAGAATTGGTAGTACTGGCACAGACAAGGAACTATGATATAATTGGAATAACAGAAACGTGGTGGGATAACTTGCATGACTGGAGCACTGCCATGGATGGATATAAATTGTTCAGGAAGGACAAGCAGGGAAAAAGGGGGGGAGGAGTAGCGTTATATGTAAAAGAGCTGTATGACTGCTCGGAGCTCCACTGTGAAAGTGGAAACAAGATGGTTGAAAGTTTGTGGGTTAAGTTTAAGGGAGAATGCAACAAGGGGGATGTTGTGGTGGGTGTCTGCTACAGACCGCCAGACCAGAAAGAGGAGGTGGATGAGGCGTTCTATGGACAACTAACAGAAGTTTCCAGATCGTCGCAGGCCCTGGTTCTTATGGGGGACTTCAATTATCCTGATGTCTGCTGGGAAGATAATACAGCAGTGCACAGGCAATCCAGGAAGTTTTTGGAGAATATTGAGGACAACTTCCTAGTACAAATGCTGGAGGAACCAACTAGGGGCCTTGCACCTCTAGACCTATTGCTCACAAACAGAGAAGAATTGATCGGGGAAGTAGAAGTAAATGGCAACCTGGGCAGCAGCGACCATGAGATGGTAGAGTTCAGGATCCTGATCAATGGAAGGAAGGAAAGAAGCAGAACACACACCCTGGACTTCAGAAAAGCAGATTTTGGCTCCCTTAGGGAGCTGATGGGCAGGGTCCCATGGGAGGCTGATCTGAAGGGGAAAGGTGTCCAAGACAGCTGGCTGTATTTTAAAGAAACCCTGTTAAAGGCACAGGAAGATAACATTCCGATGTGCAGAAAGAACAGCAAATGTGGACGGCGACCAGCGTGGCTTAGCAGGGAACTCTGCGGGGAGCTGAAACATAAAAGGGAAGCTTACAAGAAGTGGAAGCTTGGACAGATGACAAGGGAGGCGTATAAAGATATTGCTCGGGACTGCAGGGATCAAATCAGAAAGGCCAAAGGACAATTGGAGTTGCAACTAGCAAGAGATGTGAAGGATAACAGAAAGGGGTTCTATAAGTATATCAGCAACAAGAAAAGGATCAGAGGTGGTGTAGGTCCCTTACTGAATGGGGCAGGCATCCTCGTGGAGGATGATGCGGAAAAGGCTGAAGTACTCAATGCTTTTTTTACTTCAGTCTTCACAGGGCAGGCCAGCTCCCAGGCTACTACACGGGGTAACGCGGACTGGAGAGAAGAGTGGCCCTCGGTGATGGAAAGTCAGGTTAGGGAACACTTAATGAAATTGGATGTGCACAAGTCCATGGGGCCGGATGAACTGCATCCGAGGGTGCTGAGGGAGTTGGGGGAAGTGATTGCAGAGCCGCTGGCCATTATCTTTGAAAACTCGTGGCGAACGGGGGTGGTCCCGGAGGATTGGAAAAAGGCAAATATAGTACCTATCTTTAAGAAAGGGAAAAAGGAGGATCCGGGGAACTACAGACCGGTCAGCCTCACCTCAATCCCTGGGAAAATCATGGAGCAGGTCCTCAAGGAATCCATCCTGAAACACTTGGAGGAAAATAGAGTGATCAGGAACAGTCAGCATGGATTCACCAAGGGCAAATCGTGCCTGACCAACCTGATTTCCTTCTATGATGAGATGACTAGATTTGTGGATGCGGGAAGAGCCGTTGACGTGATATACCTGGACTTTAGCAAAGCTTTTGATACAGTTTCCCACAGCATTCTCGTCGGCAAGTTAAGGAAGAATGGGTTGGACGAGTGGACCGTAAGGTGGATCGAAAACTGGTTAGATCAACGGGCTCAGCGGGTAGGAATCAATGGCTCGCTGTCTGGTTGGCAACCGGTAACGAGTGGAGTGCCCCAGGGGTCGGTCCTGGGGCCGGTTCTATTCAACAACTTCATTAATGATCTTGATGATGGAATAGACTGTGTGCTTAGTAAGTTTGCGGATGATGCCAAGTTGGGGGGAATGGTAGATACTCTGGAGGGCAGGGACAGGATCCAGAGAGACTTGGACAAATTGGAACACTGGGCTGAAAGAAACCTCATGAGGTTCAACAAAGACAAGTGCAAAGTCCTGCACTTAGGACGGAAAAATCCCATGCACTGCTACAGGCTGGGGACCGATCAGCTAAGTAGCAGCGCTGTAGAAAAGGACTTGGGAGTTATGGTGGACGGGAAGATGAATATGAGCCAACAGTGTGCCCTTGTTGCCAAAAAGGCCAATGGCATATTAGGCTGCATCAGTAGGAGTATTGCCAGCAGATCGAGGGATGTGATAATTCCCCTCTATTCGACACTGGTCAGGCCGCATCTGGAGTACTGTGTCCAGTTTTGGGCTCCCCACTACAGAAAGGATGTGGACAAATTAGAAAGAGTCCAGCAGAGGGCAACAAAAATGATTAGGGGGCTGGGGCACATGACTTATGAGGAGAGACTGAAGGAACTAGGCTTATTTAGTCTACAGAAGAGAAGACTGAGGGGAGATTTGATAGCAACCTTCAACTACTTGAAGGGTTGCTCCAAAGAGGAGGGAGCTAGGCTGTTCTCGATGGTAACAGAGGACAGAACAAGGAGCAATGGTTTCAAATTACAGCTGGGGAGGTCAAGGTTGGATATTAGGAAAAACTTTCTCACTAGGAGGGTGGTGAAGCATTGGAATGGGCTATCTAGGGAGGTGGTAGAATCTTCATCTTTGGAGATTTTTAAGGCTCGGTTAGACAAAACCCTGGCTGGGATAATTTAGGGGGAGTGGTCCTGCTTTTTAGCAGGGGGTTGGACTAGATGACCTCGTGAGGTCCCTTCCAACCCTATTATTCTATGATTCTATGATTCTATATTATTTTCTATAGATATCTCATAAATGCTATAATCCATAGGAACTATGTCATGTTTGGTATCAATAGAAAGGTAGTAATTTGCTGGGAATAATTATATAGTTTATGTCTAGGAATTCTATTTTGATTAGAAGTTAAGAATTTGATGTTATATCCATACTTTAACTTGTGTCATTCTGAAGGAAAGTCTTAGAGGGGAGGGTGTGAACAACCATTGTCTCCTTAATGTTTAGGAATTTTCCAGGTAGAATGGTCCCAGAGAGTATCCTGATGAGGACATAAAGAATACAACCATTGTATCCTTAATGGGTCATCAGTTTACTCCCTGGGACCATTCTACCTGGAAAATTCCTAAACATTAAGGAGACAATGGTTGTTCACACCCAAACATTTCTCCAGAAGGACACAAGTTAAAGTATGGATATAACATCAAATTCTTAACTTCTAATCAAAATAGAATTTCTAGACACAAACTATATAATCTTTCCCAGTAAATTACTACCTTTCTATTGATACCAAACATGACATAGTTCCTATGGATTATAGCATTTATGAGATATCCATAGAAAATAATATCATAAATGCTTCCCTAAATCCAGACAGTGTCACACTGTGCCCACATGCCCTGCCCTTTGGGGGGGCATGCCAGGCTCCCCCTGTGACCCCCCCCCCAGCAGGGAGGGCATTGGTGTAGTCCTGGGGTAGCCCTAAGTCGACTTAGGGCTACCCCAGGGCTACACTGGCTTAATTCAACTTTAGAAAGTCGAATTAAGCCTTAGGTCGAGTAGAAAGGTGGTTTAATAAAGTCGACTTAATTTTCATTAAGTCAACTTAAGCCAAGCTTAAGTCGACTTAATTTACCAGTGTAGATGCAGCCATGTTGAGTAGAAATTAACAACTGGTACAATTTCATGATCTATATCACCTTCTTTCTCACAGTGTCAAACTGTGTCAACAGGGCCAAAGAACTGCTTTTATGCCTCAGATTCATACAAGGAATGATATTTTTATCATAGACTAGACTTGTTTCTGGTATCGGGACATCTCTTCAAAATTTAAAGACACTATGGTTAGATATGGAGAACACTGGTCCCATCTATCTTCCTTTTGTCAAGGACAGGAATCAGCTTAGGCTGCTCAGATCTATGCAAAAGTCAATCTAAGTATAAAAGCCCCTTCTGCCCAGCCAATTTATCTTTTTCAATAACTTGTAGCACAATATCACCTCAGAAAGCTGGAGTTGGGCTATCACATCTTGGTATCACCAAACATCCAGGGTCACTGAATTATCTCATGGCATCTACATACTACAAAGATTAGCCCCTATGTATGATTAAACAGATAGAAACATCAACATATCCTATTCCTTATACATCCACCTATTACTGCCTGGTTTCATAATTACCTAATATTTCAATTAATTATTACTTATTATTATTAGTTTTTGTTTTTAATTCTCCAGTGACTTTATTAATGCTCATCATATTTAACTAATTTGTGGGAGAGGTGGAACCAGCAAGTAAACAGCTTTACTATTTTCAACATATCCAGCTTTTAAGACATTTGCAGTATTTCATAGTACCATACAGTCTCTGGTTCTCAGAGCTAGGTATGGATAGTGGGTTTACATATTGACTTGCCAATTGTATGTCTACAACAGCTCTAAGTCAGTGACATCATTTATTAGAGAGATAAATGAGAGCAATTAAGCATCATGGTCATAACTGGTGAAAGTTTCTGGAATGAAAGTGTTATTAAAATGACAGAGTGCTTAGTTGTCTAGCTAAATTGATATTTAATCTCTCTGCTTTGGCTGGTGGAGTGACCTCTGGTGGTGCACCTCAAATGTGCACAGAAGGCTATATATAACCTTTAGTGTAAAATGGCACTGGAGGCTGATTGATGGCCATCTTATTTTTAAGAGCCGGCCTCTGCTCTATTATTTAGAGTTAAGCAGGACAGCTGATAAACATTACACTTTAGTTCATGTTTGCTAATCTATTCACTTGAATAACCTGTTCAGATACTGATAAATGGCATATTCAAGAAGAATAGCAATAACCTTTTTCACATAATATACTGGTGTTTGAGGCTTTTTATACTATATCAAGTAGGGAACCTTCACTCTGTCATTCAAAACGTGACTGACAGTTTATTAACGTTAGGTTTCTTTTTTAGTCCTATCTAATTCCCATTTTTCACTGGTTTTTAAAAGCTAGGCAGACACTCAATGGGAAGGATGAGGCAGAATTGATAGTGAGGAAGATAAGGATCCATTTCGCCTATATTTAAACACAAACAAAAACCATGGATTTGCTTCCTGCTCCCCTTACAAAAAGTGATAACATAAAGGAGGAGAGAGGGTGTAGAAAGGAAAAATCCATGGGAAAAATATGGTCACTAAAACGGAGAAAGGAAGGAGATTGTGAGAGAAAAAAAGGGACTAAAGATGTGTGGGGAAAGAGATAGGAGGAAAGTATAAGGATGGGCAACAAAGGGAGAAAGAGAAACACTCTAATTGAAGTATACAGATCTATACATATGTACAAGTAAAGCATCTATGGCAGTTCTGTTTTTTAGATATGTTCTTCTATACCCAATACACTGCACAGGCTTGAATCATGCTTGTGGGGATGAGAGAAGACAGAGTAAATGATGTGCCTCTGATGATGGCACAAATCTCCCGCTATGTTTTGTGCAAAAGGAGGATTTAACTGTCTGCATCACTGCCTTCTCCATTCTATGACTCCTGTGAAGCACTCCCAAGTGGTGCAGGGACCAGACCAGGGCGGGAACAGTGTTAGAAACTACAGGCAGAGTGGATGGGAAGGAGGAGGATGTGCATTATCCCTACACCCCCTCTCACACAAGCTTAGAGTGGAATTTAGAAGGGAAAAATAATACAGCCTGAAGCACTATTATCTTTCTTAGAGAGCTTGCTCCAAGCTGGAGATCTCCATTTAAGGGGGTGTCTTCGGAATAGCCATGAGCAGGGAGTGGGGCCTGGCAGTGTGGTTCCAAGGGAGTGGGAAGGTGAAATGGGGGCTAGAACTGCTGTTGAACCATAAGGGATCTTTGGGGATCAGTCTCACAACCAGGCAAACCCTGCTCCACCAGTGGAAGGATGCAGGGGAATAGCTGGATTAGGAAATTTCATGGAAAGATATTCCTCCTGAGACCTCTCCCATTAATATTATTGTGGGAGAGACAAACATTCATTGGAATCAAACATTATACCAAGTTGAGAGCCTGGGAATGGAGGGGTGGTTGTGTGATGGAGAAACAAACTGAGTTAGGATTTTGGAGGGAAGCAGAGGAGTTCAGATGCTTAACATGCTGAGCTTGGGTTAGTAGCTGGACACCCAGGTGGAGACTTGGAGTGCACTCAAGAGATTTGAATTTGTATAGAGATATGGGGTAAAAAAAAAAGTGTGAGAATCACAGGAATAAATTAATTAATGTTCATTGCTGAGATTTCTGAGGAAAAGAATTTGAGGGAGGGGGGTGGGGTGAAGACAGACACTTGAGGGAAACCAAGAGAGAGCAGGAGGGAGAGCCCACAAAACAAAAAAGTCATTGAAGTTGGAAGGAAAACAAGAAAGCACAGACTCTCTGAAGCCAAGAGAGGAGAAAGTCTCCAGAAAGGAATACTCAGATGTATCAAAAGCAGTAGATTGATTGAGAATGAGAAAAGATTTTGTTATTTGAATAAAAGGAGGTTGTTAGGAGCCTTGTTAAGATCTATGGCTATGTCTACACTGCAAAAAGTTAGGTCGACTTTGTTAGGTCAACTTAAAGTGGTTTCCCTGTACGGGGACGTAGTAAGTCGACCTAACTGCCCTTAGGTCAACCTAATAAAGTGGACTTAAGCATCCGTACTGTGCTTAGGTGGACCTAAAGTGTCGACTAAAGGATTAGGTCGACCTAACCGGCGGTTCTTATCAAGTCAACCTAAGCTTCCATTAAGTCGACTTAAGGAATTTCTTAAGTCAACTTAATGAAAGCCTGGTGTGGACAGGGACTAAGTTAGGTCGACTTAAGCCTCCTTAAGTCGACCTAACTTGCAAGTGTAGACATAGCCTATGATTTCAGAGCAAAGAGACTGAATGCCAGACTGTTGGGGATCAAGGACTGAATCAAGTGAGACAATGCCTTCAAAATTCCAGAAGTGAAGAAGAGGAAGATGGAATGGTATTTGAAGAAATATGTGAAATAAAGAGGGTGTTTTTTGAGAGAGGAAAGTCAAGTCATTGACATGTTTAAATGATAAAGAATAGTGAATATATGATGAACACAAAGGTAATTAAGAAATCAGGAGAAATTAGTTCAGCAGTCCATCTAGTCTAGTGCCTGATGCTAAAGAAGAAGGTTCAAGAAATTATATAAAACAGCGTGTTCACAGGGGAAGTTTCAGTATCTTGCGAGTGAGTTACACAAGTTAATTATAAGCTACATAAAAAATAATTTCACTTTGCTCCATGTCCAGTTTGTTGCCAATCAATTTCATTTAACTAAGGACCATGCCTTCTACACTTTTAATTTGATTTTTTATTGACCCAATGAGAATAAGTAAGAGAAGCTGCAAAGTATACATTCCCTTAAGGCAGGAAACTCTATTAATTATTCTTATTATTAATTATTATTACTTCTAGTTAAAGAGTAATCCACATCTGCAATATAATGTTATATAATTATTATTCAACAAAAATAAAAACAAGTTTAGCATTTACCACATTTAAGGTTTTTTAAAAAAATAATTCAAGACCCAAAATAATATTTTAAACTGAGTAAGATGCTTTCCTGAGTGCTCTTCTAGTGACCTGTGCATTAAGGTCAACATTTTTAAAATTTCACCTGTTTTCAGAGTTAAAGTTATGAGCGTTCAGAACCTCTGAAAATTACATATGTGACTATGGATTTAGCTGCTTAACTTTAGGCAATAATATTTGAAAAAAAATTGTTTTTTAAATAGCTTATTAAGTAGGAAATTGTTAAGTGTTGTTATCCTGAACTACAAGAGAACTTCAGAATGAAAATACTGACATTGTCCTGCCATCTGTCTTGCCCACCATATCAGCATCTTCTGAATATCTCATGCTGTGGATGACCATGTAATCTGGATCCTGGTGTCACAGAAGGACATCTTATTCAGGAAAGGTCTGCCAGCTGTGAAATAATGAAAAATATACACATTATGATCTGGGAAGCAAGCTCCTGAGAGTAAACTCTAACTTTCCGCACTTTAGTATGTCCTTTATTTGAATGGCCCGTTTCTCCCTCCTTTTCAGGTTGTTTTGCAAATGAGTTACCAGCTTCCTAAGGCTGGGTAATTCTCTGCACAGCCCCACTGAATCAGATGAAATGATAGAGATTAGATCAAAGTCTCCAGTTTCAGCAGCATGCCCTACTGTTTGGTATTCAGATTCACAACACAAAGGTCTTCTTGGATCCCCAGATGCTTGGTGATGTACTGGTAGAAATGGTTTCCCAGATCGCTTTTATCCATAGGCACTTGGCAAAAAGGCTATGATCTGTTCAGATCTCATTACACTTAACCATGTCTTTGGTACCATGTGACTGGATTATTGTAGTTCTCTCTCAACATTAGTCAACCATGAATGGTCAAGAGAATTTAAGTTCAACCCTCAAGTAAGGCCTAATGTGGTGTTTAAAAAGTGTCCCCTGACAAACAAACAGCTTTTGCTACTGTGGAATGCTGGGAGCCATGAACTCTAGATGTTGCTTGCTGCTTAGAGAGAGCCCTCATTTGTAGCAGGTTTCTCTACCTTTCTACTGGACTGTTTGGACATGGAGAAAAAAAAAATCTTTAGATATCTTTTCAGAAGCAGATTGTTAAAGTGGGCCCAGTATACCATGGATTTTCCGCAGAGAAGCATACAGTAGGGGTTAACTAGTACATGGTTTAGTCAGTTGATCAATAACAAAGTGAGATCTTGTAATAGTAACCCAAACATAACTTAGTAGTTCAAGTAGTTGAAGGTTGCTATCAAATCTCCCCTCAGTCTTCTCTTCTGTAGTAACCCAAACATAACTTGTAATAGTAACCCAAACATAACTTACATGCATTTCTGTATTGCTAGCTCATTATACATTAATATTTCAGGATTTATTTTTTCAGACATAATATTTCAAGATTTTTTTAAAAAATTGTTGTTTATCTGCTGAACTGATAAAGTGAGCATAACATTTTATGTTTCACCTCCATGTCACCTTTGAGCATTGTGATGTATTGCAGCAGAATGACTGCTACCATTTAATTAAACAGAAATCTGGATTAACTCCAGCTGCGGGCCTTGTAATCAGTGTTTGTGTGTGTTCAAAAAGGGGTGTTTTCCCTAGCCTGTATTTCACTCCTGCATGGAAATCTGTTCTCACTCAAACCCATCCACATGCTGCAGTAAATGATTTTTCTCTCTTCTGAACACCACACATAAGTGCCCCTTCTCCTTCCTGCAGCGCATATGAAAATAAACCAAAAAGGCACAAATAGCTTGCTTGACTTGTCCATATACAGTTAATACCCTTTAATGAGGGGGGTCCTGCCTTTTGATATACAGATCTACCATTTAATCAAGTGTATACTGTAACATCTATTATGCTGTTTAATGCGAGAGGGGATAGGGTGGAGGGAGGTTCATGTTGATCTCTCCAGATGGGCATAATTTGTTCCTCTAGTGCACATTGCATAAATTTTTCAAAGCAGTTTGGTGCTCCGAAGAGGCTGAATCTTTCCTCAGAAAGGGGGTGCCACAATCTTGAGAATTTCTTTGAATACTGAGGATTGCTTAGGTGTATGTTTAAATCTTGAAGGGGTACTCCAAAGAAGAGGGAGGTAGGCTGTCCTCGATGGTAACAGAGGACAGAACAAGGAGCAATGGTTTCAAATTACAGCTGGGGAGGTCAAGGTTGGATATTAGGAAAAACTTTCTCACTAGGATGGTGGTGAAGCATTGGAATGGGTTACCTAGGGAGGTGGTAAAATCTCCATCTTTGGAGATTTTTAAGGACCGGTTAGACAAAACCCTGGCTGGGGTGATTTAGTGGGAATGGTCCTGCTTTTTAGCAGGGGGTTGGACTAGATGACCTCGTGAGGTCCCTTCCATCCCTATTATTCTATGATTTACGGAAGGATAATTTTCAACAGCCATATTCTCACTTCACTCCTACAGACTTCTTATAACAAAGTGGACTCGTGCATCCAATGGAAGGTGTTAGCCCCCAAAATTATGATTCCCTAATCTATCAAGGTGTGAGAAAGTATCTAATCACTGTGGTACTTTATGAAGGGGTTTCAGTAATGTCTCCACAATGGTTGCAATCAGGGAAGTGGATATATTAATAATTCTTAATTTACCTAACCTTGAATCTGTTTTGCTTCAAAGCTAAATATGCCACTTACAAACAAAAGGATTGAACATCCACAAGTTTAAAGTTCAGACTTCAAGGAAAACACTCAAGGAGGTTTTCTAATAAAATACTTTCTGAATATTGTAAGTGCACTTACAGGTGCTCCTATAAAGTGGTATATATTCATGCTGTTCTACTAGGAATTTAAACAACCGTAGGGCCCATTGATTTTATAAGAACTATTCCTAGTAGTAAAGTCAAGTGAATCTTACTCTCATCCTTCAGAACAGAGCATGGGAATGGGTAGTTTAGTTAAAACATTATAATGATAAATATTCATCCTGTCCATTAGGTCTCTCCAGTTTCAACACCACATGATAGTGTGATTCTGAATCCTTCACTATAACTTTTAACTGTTCCTGTCTACACATAAAAAGCCAGAAATGTTTGTATATCATTTGATCTTTTGAAAGAAACTCAATTTTACTGCATACGCTTCTGTACAATTTCTCTCTCCTCCTGGAATTTATCTATTTGCCTTGGTTTGTTTTTTTTTAACTATACACCTCATACTGCTATAAGTGCCTATATGTTAATTAAGAATATGTGATCAATTACACAATTACCACTCGCTGGAAATCAGGAAACTCAAAGTTTATTTGAGATGATCACAAAAACTCATTTTGACTTATTGTCTTCCTCCCCACTCCTATTTCTTCCTGAAATGGCTATGCCTTTTTGGCTAATACAGTTGTGATTTTCAATTCAAAGTCAAAGACAACAAAGTAGCTGGACAACCCACCCCAAAGTGATAAACTCCACTAAGTTCTCTATATTGAGAACAATGAATAGTTTCCACGTCTCCTACGAGTTTTTCTTTCTGACGAGTGTAAAAGTGACTCCAAAAACAAAGTGCTGTCATTTTAGTAGGATTAGGACTGAGAAAGGATAAAGCGTCCTTGCACAGAAAGATTGCAGTTAAATTTGTATCAATATTCCTGTTATAAAGTGATAAACACAGTGCTCAGTGAGGTCAAGCTGTACAAGCTTGAGCTGACATGCCAATCTGCCAGCAGTCATATGGTTCTCATATGGCGACACTCCACAGATGCCAGAAAAATGTGAGAAGTTTCTGGCTCATTTCATTTCACTCTCCTGAATGCCATGTTTGCCTATATATATATATATATATATATATATATATATAATTACACACACACGCACACAATTTTAAGTAGTTCTGTTATAGACTGTATTCACCTATTTTATTTAGAGGGGTTATAATAATTCATCCCCTACAAATTGACTACTGATCAATGTTTTATGAGGTTTTCCTTGTCTTAGAAATGAGAGCAACTTTTTCCTTACAAATCTTCAAAACATGTCTGTAGTCATTTTTAACTCCATCAAGACAGACAGAGTGGGTGAGGTAATATCTTTTATAGGACCAACTTCTGTTGGTGAGTTTTCAAGCCCCACATGGCTCTTCTTCTGTTTTGGGAAATGAACTCAGAATTTTACAGCTAAATGTAAGGCGGAATGGCTTATTTATCATAACTAGTTAACACACATTGTAAGGGACCATTCAAGATAGTGGCCAGTTAACACCTCTCCAGTCACAGGACAAAAAGAGGGGGTTAATGAATTTCAGAATGTTGTAATAAATTGTAAATCTGGTGTCTCTGTCCAATCAATGATTCTTAGTGTCTAGTAAAGTTATGAATTTAAGCTCCCAAAAGCATCTTTTGAAAAATGTCATGTAGGTTTCCTTTGAGGATGAAGACTGATAGATCAGATATAGAATGATTGCTTTGTGAAAAATGTTCACCCACAGGTGATAATGGTGTTTTTGTCTTATTTTCCTCTATGACTTCATTCAAAAGCTTAGTGATTGTCTGGTTTCACCCACATCGTTGTTACTGGGGCATTTAGTGCACTGGATGAGGTACAACACATCTTGTGATAGGCATGCATAGGATTCACAGATCTTGAAAGGAGTGTTGTAAGGGTTGTTGATCATTGTAGCAGCAAAGACATTTCTACAAGTTTCACATCTTTTGTTCTGGCAGAATCTGATGCTGCTTTGAGTTGGTGTGTCCCAGTCTATGGTAGGCTTCCTTCTGATGATGAGGTTGGAGAAGTTTTTTGAAGGCCAGAAATAGGGTTTGAGGAAGATTTCTTTCAAAATGAGATCCCTATTGAGCATGAGTTGTAGTTTTATGATGCTACATATGGGTTCTAATGTGTGGTGGTAAGTGACAACAAGGGATGTGTGACTGGGGAGGAGGTTATTTTTGTATTGAAGCAGGTTCTCTTGGGATATTTGAGTGGTTTGTTCCATCATATGATCTACTTCCCTGATGGAGTGTGCTTGTCTGTGAAGGGAGTTTTAAGTGTCTTATGGTGCATATCCTAGAGTTTCTTCTCAGAACATATTGTGCAGTATCTGAGTGTCTGGCTGTAGATAAGATTTCTTGGTGTGCTTGGGGTGGTTACTGGATCCATGAAGGTATGTGTAGTAATCTGTAGGTTTCTTGCACATGGCTGTTGGTAGGGTTCCATTGTTGAAGCTGATTGAGTGCCCAGAAAGTTGATGCTCATATGGGAGTGCTCCAGAGAAAGTTTAATGGATGGGTGAGAGTTACTGTAATGGTGGAAATCTATTAAGAAGTTAAAGCCACCTGTCCAGAGGATGAAAATATCATCAATGTATCACAGGTATATTATGGGTTTTGTGGTGCATTTGTCCTGAAGAAAGACAGGCAGACACAAGCTCTGAAAATCTTATCAGAAGTGAAAACATTTTGCGCTTGTAAAATAAACTCTTCAGGAAAGGGAAATGTAAAAGTTTCAGCTGATCCATAATGAGCATTATCAAAAACATCCAATATTAAAATAGCTGATTTACTAACATTAGAAAACTGTTAAAATAATCCCTCATGTGGTACTCTTTTTCATGTTCATCTTTGTCTTACCAGTATAATGTCTCTGTCTCACAGACTAACATGATACAATGTTTAAAATTGTCTACATTCATATTTGTTAAATAGACCATAATTATTCATTGAGTTTATAATGCACAATTTACAAATTGTTGAAATATGTATTTCCACATTAGACCTTCTTTGGAGCTATTACAGTCTTTTGTGTCAAGTCCTATCCACTTCAAGAACTGTTCTCCATTTCTTTCTTTGTAAATGTTAGCAAGGGGGGAAAACTAAGACAAATAGAGCCACAAACATACATTAAAGCAATTTTAAAGATGTGACAGTTCTACAAAGTAAACATAATAAACTTCATCTTAACTCGCCACATTGCACCCAAGATTGTATAATCCCAACTACATTTTCTTTTTTGATAGACTAATTTCAACCATTAATATTATTGCATATGTGCTTATGTTTACCATGTATGTATAACTTCAATACAAGGTGTGTGTGTGTGTGTGTGTGTACGTGTGCGTGCATGCATAAACATACACGCACACACACACACATTCAAAAACCATATATGTAGAGGTAATACCGCTTGACAAATTGCAGAGCCATGTAATAAATTAATTTATCATGCATCTGTGAATGCCTCACTTACCCTCTCTGCTCCATCTTCCAAAGGCCTGCTTCTAACATCCCAAATAGCTGAAGAGCTTCAAACAAGTTAAATCAGGTAGTCAGGAAAATATTTCCTTCTTTTCTCAGCAGTGCAAGTATTATCCTAACCTCAAAACTTACACATGCCCAAGGTCCAGGGTAGGAAATATTGAACCCTGCACCAATATTAAATTTTCTGTACAAAAATATTTTAAGACTTTAGAGCCTTATCAGGGTTGCCAACCATCCATTTCAGTAAAAACTAAAATGCAAAGTTGACAATCATGAGTTATCTCCTAACTTTTCAGATTTAGGATGGGAACTAGTAATTGTGGCAATCTTCTCAGTAGGACCCAACACCTTGAAGGCACCAAGATATCAAACTTTAAAAGTCTGGCAGGTTGGATGTAGTAAGTCTATTTTATATTGTTTGTTTCTATTTATATGTATGTACAAATTAGAAAGGAAGGGAAATCAGGGGGGCTAGCACAGATTCAATTTAATTCCCTTCTCCGCCACAGATTTCCTGTGTGATCTTGAGCAAGTCATTTTGTCTCTCTGTGCCTCAGTTCCTGTCCTCATTCATAGGCTTATGGTGAGAAAGAACATGAGGCCCCTAAATACCATGATAATATGGACCTATAAACACTTAAGAGAGAAAATAAGTTACCTATGCAGGTTCCCAGTGCTTTTGCCTTACATTAAAAACACATATACTAGTAGAAACAAAAGAAAATTCAGCAACTTCATCACAAACCAGGAAAGAAAACAAAATTCAGCTCACTCCATTGTAAGTCCACACCTTTTCGTCTCACAAACACTGGGAATTTAGGTCATTTTCAGAGATTCTTAGGCATCCCTTTGAGTCCTGGGTCATTGGTGTCATAGTAACCATGGCACCTGGCTTTACAGGTATACAGTGACAAAAAATAATTCCATTATAATGCTAAAAGAGTCCTAAAATATTTTTTCTGTACATATGTGCCATATACAGAACAAATGATGAAGGTTTTAGCAGTAGTAATTTGTCATCACCTGAAAAATTCATTCATGACTTCATCACTTGTGAATAATGTAATTATCCCAAACTCATGCTGATAACCCTTTGTACTAACTATACCATCATTTTTTTCTTATCACACTCTACACAGCCTGGTTAGGTTACTCATGTGAAAGGTCCCATAGATTTCAATAAGAATACTCAAGGGAATGATGAGTTGTATTTGGAATTTTATATTTAAATTTTTTAGAGTGTATACTCTTTAGGACAAGGACCCTCAGGCCTCCTCCTGTGTTTGTACAGCAACTAGTGTATTGTAAACCCTACCAGAAGGTAATTATTTTCAATATACTTTTTACACACACACCTCTGTATCTATATCTGGATATATGGGAAATGTGACAATTAGATAATACTTTCCTTTTACCATTGTTGCTCAAAAAAAAAAAAAAAAGAAAAAGGAAGAGTTTTAATAAATTAAGTAAATCCAATTCCTAGTGAGATTATATTAGAACAGTCAGAAACAACTACAGTATGCAAATGTTCATTTTATACATCGGTTATTGCAGATATTATACTAATTCTTCTATCTAAATCACTTTTAAAAGAATATGTCCTCACAGTAATCAGAACCATATTACTGCCCTAAATAAATGAATCCATTAGCACAGAATTCATAAGCTACCATGTTTTATAAAAGTAAATCTTCCTTATTGCTCCAGTGTAGGTTCCTTCAGATCATAATTTTAATAAAAAGTAATTTGTTAAGTCCATACCTTCCCCTGGAAACTTTCTGAGAAGGAACCTGACAACACATCAAATCAAATTAGATTTCACAACAGTTTCCTAGGTAACACGGGCACAAAAATGGAATCAGGCCCACAACTATTTTTGCACTATTAAAACGCTTACAAAGATAGAAATGCAAACCTTATACTACCAAGTATTATTCCAGATGCATAGTACTGCTTTCTACTCTGATCTCTCAAAGCTCTTCAGCACATACTTCACTTAAAACAGAAGTCATCCCAGTGAAGGCAAAAGAATGAGTCATATTCTTAAAGTTGGGCTTGTGTTTAGATACTGAGCTCTGTGGTACCCTTTATGTCCAGTATTTCATTTGTGTGTGTGTGTGTGTGTGTGTGTGTGTGTGTGTGTGTGTGTGTGT
>ML685906.1:2781312-2805474 GCA_007922175.1 Pelusios castaneus
GTGTGTGTGTGTGTGTGTGTGTGTGTGTGTGTGTGTGTGTGTGTGTGAGAGAGAGAGAGAGAGAGAGAAATCATGTTCATGCATGGAAAGTTCCAAAGGGGTAGTCATGTTAGTCTAGTTCAGAAAAACAAATAAGGAGTCTGGTGAAACTTTTAAAGACTAACAAATTTTGTTTATTGCGTGAGCTTTCATGGGAGAAAATCCCACTTCGTCAGACACTTTGAAGATGGGGACCTTACAGAATGGGAGGGAAATAAATGCAGGGACGTGTAAGACATAGGATGAGGTCAGGCTGTAACAGCAAATCAAAGTAGATGTTAAGATTCAAACACTGGGGAACAGCATATAGAGGAAGGTGAGGTCAAATCACCTGTTGTAATGAGAAAAAAATCCAAAGTTGGCAATGCGTTTTGTTGCAGGGATAATGCTTCTTCAGCCTCCTAGGAACCACAAAGCGTATAATAAAAAAGAAAACATCCACTAAAAGCCCATTTCCCACAGGAGGGGAAGAAGTGGGGCCACCATGACCTAGGCTTCCAGTGGTAAGTTGGTGGCAGCTGCATCAGGGGAGTCTTAGCCTCCTCTGGCCTATTACACTCACTGTCTATGAAGCTCATCTTGTAACCTGTTAGGCGTTTTGCCCCCCACTGCTCCCCTTGGAAAGCTGTTCCATAGCATGAGACTGGACACAAAGATACAGGAGGTGCCTTCGGGTCCTATGCCCTAGAACAGAAGTGGGCAAAATATGGCCCACAGGCTGGATCTGGCCATCTAACATTTCTGTCCGGCCCACCATGCATGGGTGCAGACCCACCCAATCCATTGCTTCTGCTGCCAATGCTCTGTTTAAGCAGCCCTGGAGCATCAAGGCATCTTTCAGCCAGTCGCTTCCCAAATTTCCCACTTCTGGTCATGTGACTGGAAGCTGGAAGTGTCCCAAGCCTGTGTTGGTTTAGCAAAATTCATGGAGTGGCTCCTCTGTGAAAACTTGCCCTTCCTGCTCTAGAATTTTCAGATAGAAAATGATAATGGAACACACACATTCAGATGAAAAACCTGACTAGCCCTAAAATTAGTTAAAAAGATGTTTCCTGTAAATTCCATAAAATATCATGCAGAGAGCACAGCATTCTGGGAGAGTTCTTAGCGGTCTGCCAAAGCCTAAGACAACTGACAACAGAATCATATTAATTCAGATTTAGGCCTCATCTTCACTAAAAAAACAAACTGTTGCTATCTTGAGATAGTTTTCATACAAGTTAGCAGGTCAAATTAAAGATTTTGGGGGAGTCTAAGTTTTTACTTGATCTGTTAACTCACATGGAAACTATAAACTGCCTTGTCTTCATTCAGATTTAATTCTGAGGTAGCTAACTTGGGTTAAGAACTTGGTCCCCTCTTCTTCTTCTTCTTCTTCTCCTTTTTTTTTTTTTTGTTAGTAGTAGTAGTAGTGAACACAAGCCTTTGCTCACTAAAAAGCATTTGACTGAAAAAGATAACTTTATACTATGAAAAACTAGATGTTTCTAAAACTCAAGAGACTGAGTTAATTCTATAGATGTATTTGGAAAACTAAATACCATGGAGATATACATTCATAAACTGTGACTATTATGCAATGAGGTTGCTGAAGTAGTGCAGGTAAACTTTCTGAAGCAAAATAATCTTCAACATTAGATGTAAGAGATGCATTTTAGCAAGCAAAGTGAGTCAAGCTCAAATGTAGTGACTTTTAATATGAAATTTAGATCAATTTAAGCAAAAGTATTTTGGTACCAGTTTTTCTCCTGAGGTGTTCCCAAGAATAATTTCACAGATTTTTTTCAGGGATCATAAGGCATTGAAGTTATAGTGGATGTGACATAAGTACCTTAAAGCACACAATTAAAGGTTTAGGCAAATTGTGGAGAGTGAATGACACAGACACCTAGCAGTAAAATTAAAACAGTAAAAATAAGCCTTATAGAAATGTTCACATTGGACATAAACTGAGCAAAGGTGATTTCATTTCTGAACCAAATAAACAAAATAGTTGAAAACCATGTTGTACAATGTAAAGCAGATCTCCAGTATGATGTATAGTTGCAGGTGTCTGTTATTGGCAAAACAGACTCACATATGTGTGTGAACAATTATACACTGATCCCAAGTGTATACCAATTTTAAAGTATGATAATTTTACTGAGCTAGTTGTGAGGTTAGTACATCTGTCATAAGATTAGGTGCATGCTTTATCTAAGAAGAACTGCTAGCATTTGCATTAAGTGTCCTATACAATCAGAAAGAAATTACTGAAGACAGAAATGGATGGAGATGGTAGCAATAATTTGGATGTCTTAAATTCTCCTGTATGTGTATTATATATACATATACATAATATACACACACATATAAAATCTATATCTATCTATCTATATCTATAGATATAGATATATATATAGATATAATTGATTGTGTGCGTGTGCGTGCACGTGCACGTGCGTGTAATTTGGAGTTGTTGAGTGCTTCTGAAAAAATCAAGTTGATACAAGTCATTTTGAAAGCTGCTCTAGTCCACATAATCAAATTCCAAAGGGGTAGCCACGTTAGTCTATTGTAGAAAGACAACAGAGTCCTGTGGCACTTTTAAAGACTAACAGATTTATTTATCGCATGAGCTTTCGTGGGAGAAAATCCCACTTTGTCAGACGCTTTGAAGATAGGAAAGTTACAGAGTGGGAGGAAATTAAATGCAGGGGAGTGTATGACATAGCATCAGGTCAGGCTGTAACAGCAAATCAAAATAGGTGTTAGGATTCAAAACACTGGGGAACAGCACATAGAGGAGGGGGAGGTCAAATCGCTTGTTGTAATGCGAGAAAAATCCATAGTCCCTGTTTAACCCCAAGACAACTGAGTCAAATTTGCATATAAGTTCAAGTTCTGCAGTCTTTCTTCGTATCTGTGATTTGTTATTCATCTGTTTCAACACAGCTATTAACAAGTCGTCAAGGGAGCCAGCAGGTCTCCTAAGACCCTATGCTATCAACACACCTAGCTATCTGAGAGACACTACAGATTTCCTGAGAAAAATCCAATCCATTGACGGTCTTCCAGAAAATACCATCCTGGCCACTATGGATTTAGAGGCTCTTTACACTAACATCCCACACAAGGATGGATTACAAGCTATTAGAAGAACCATCCAGGATGATGACACAGCTAAACTTGTGGCTGACCTCTGTGACTTTGTACTCACCCACAACCATTTCAGATTTGAAGATGATCTATACCTTCAAGTCAGTGGCACTGCTATGGGTACCCGCATGGCCCCACAATATGCCAACATCTTTATGGCCAATTTAGAACAACGTTTCCTCACGTCTCATCCCAAAGCACCTCTACTTTACCTACGCTATATTGATGACATCTTCATCATCTGGACCCATGGTAAAGATGCCCTTGAAGATTTCCATAGAGATTTCAACAATTTCCACAACACGATCAAACTTAGCCTGGAACACTCCACACAAGAGATCCACTTTCTGGACACTACAGTGCAAATTAGCTATGGGCACATAAAGACCTCCCTATACCGCAAACCTACTGATCGGTATAGTTACCTACATCCCTTGAGCTTTCATCCTCGACACACCACACGATCCATTGTGTACAGTCAAGCCCTAAGATATAACCACATTTGCTCTGACCCTTTAGACAGAGACAGACACCTTCAGGATCTCTACCAGGCATTCTTAAAACTACAGTACCCACCCGCAGAAGTGAAGAAACAAATTGACAGAGCCAGACGGGTACCCAGAAGTCAACTACTGCAGGAGAAGCCCATGAAAAATAACAAAACGCCACTGGTCACCACCTACAACCCCCAAGCCAGACCTCTACATCACATCATCAAAGATCTACAGCCTATTTTACAAGATGATCCCTCACTCTCTCAAGCCTTAGGAGACAGACCTCTCCTTGCTTTCAGACAGCCCCCTAATCTTAAAAGGATACTTACCAGCAACTACAGATCACACAACAGAAACACTAAAGCAGGAACACAGCCCTGCAACAGACCACGCTGCCAACTTTGCCCTCATATCTACACTGATGACACCATCACAGGGCCTAATCAAGCCACCTACTCCATCAAAGGCTCGTTCACTTGCTCATCCACCAATGTGATTTATGCCATCATGTGCCAGAAATGCCCCTCTGCCTTATATATTTGACAAACAGGACAGTCTCTGCACCAAAGAATAAATGGACACAAATCTGACATCAGAAATTGCAACACTACAAAACCAATAGGGGAACACTTCAATCTCCCTGCTCACTCCCTTGACGACTTGTTAATAGCTGTGTTGAAACAGATGAATAACAAATCACAGCTTCAAAGAGAGACTGCAGAACTCGAACTTATATGCAAATTTGACTCAGTTGTCTTGGGATTAAACAGGGACTATGGATTTTTCTCGCATTACAACAAGCGATTTGACATCCCCCTCCTCTATGTGCTGTTCCCCAGTGTTTTGAATCCTAACACCTATTTTGATTTGCTGTTACAGCCTGACCTGATGCTATGTCATACGCTCCCCTGCATTTAATTTCCTCCCACTCTGTAACTTTCCTATCTTCAAAGCGACTGATGAAGAGGGATTTTCTCCCACGAAAGCTCATGCGATAAATAAATCTGTTAGTCTTTAAAAGTGCCTCAGGACTCTGTTGTCTTTCTAGTCCACATAAGGAAATCAGTACCAGATACAGCATTTAGCCACATATCTGAAAAGAAGGCAGAGAGTGTAGCCCATTATCTAACCTGCTTGCTTGCACATATACTTTTCCTCATAGATTTAAGTTTCCTTATAGATTTAAGTATTTGGTTTGTGACAATAGAATCATAGATTCACATATAATTAGTAATGCTGGAATGCAAGAGCCTGCAGGCCCATCCCACATGAAACTAAGCATATATGTGTTTAGACCTTTAGCCCAAAGACGGAACAAGCAGCTTACATATGAGGTTATGACTTTAGCACCTCAGACAGCCAGGAGGTATCAAAATGGGTTGGAGGGGGTGCGTTCATGCCCAAACAAACTTCACAAGTACACCGCAAAATCCTCTGAAAGGGCCAGAAATATCAATATATATGAAGAACATACTGTCTGGAACCATCTGGAAAGAAAGTGATACATCATAATATGTCATTAGTACGTATGAATCTGCCAACCTATAGGAAAGATGTAACCTGAGAATTTGTGGGTGAAGAACTTAAGTTTGGACTTGGAAGAAGGACCCATATTGCTCAAGGTGTAAAAAGGATAAACACTGTTGCCCGGGTATGTTCACCAACTACTCTTTCTTTGAGCTTCTTCTTTGGTTTGTTAAGCTCTTTTGGTTTTAGATACTTGAGTATTATCAATAGTTTCAGCCTTACCTTACTCAGCTTTGTAACTCTTAGCTCAAGCACTGCAGCCCAACCCTCCACTCCAGAGTTGAGGGACTGGATATCTCCCTCCATTGGGTCAGCCTGGAGGGGTGTGAGTATATTAATCCACAGCACACAATATAAAATGTAGCATATGGACCTTAGACTAAGACTGTAATTCAAACTCCATTCATTGTCTGTCCTGTCTATTTAACCGTGAACTCTTTGAGGCAGAGACTGTTTCTCACTATGTGTTAGTAAAGTACCTAGCACAATGGGGTCTCAATCTTAGTTGAAACCTTAAGGCTCAGCATAATACAAATGAAAACATTATAATTAACCAATTGAAATCTCCAAGCTGTTTAACAGTAGCCTACTTCAATGGCAATCAAAAGCAGGAAATCCTGACTACCACCCAACAAATGAGAGAAGGTTGAAAAAGAAATAACTCTGCTTCAAGCGCACTTGATATCTCCCTACTTTACTCTGTGCATAATGATGATTATCTACTAATAGTTTATACTTTCCCAAACAGTTATTATTATACATACTTATACTATACTTATATATTAACATATACTTTCCCAATAGTTATTATTACCAATGTCTTCACCAATTTCGGCGAAGTTTGTCCTTGTAAATGGATACACTGCAAGATTGATTTTCTAATATTTTTACTCCAACCAGATCAGACACAAAGCAGTCCATGAAATATGATCACTGAGTAGTTTTTGTTGGCCTGGAATCTAAATGACCAGATAAAAGAAAAGGTTAAAAAAAACTGTTCTTCATTTTATTCCCCACTGAGTGATGCTGAATGAAAAACAGTTTAGATGGGATTTCCAACATAATCAGCACTGATCTGGTCAAGGGGAGCTTAAGTGAACATGAACTGTTTTGAAAAGCTATCCTTTTATGATTCCACAGGGTCCTTTTCCACCATCAATCGTGCAAACTGTTCTTGCCACAACTTTGAGAGTTACTTAGGTAGAAGTTAAGTTATGACCTTAACTTTAGAGGTTCAGAACGAGTTTAGTCTTGGATTAGAACCTCTATTCCTTTTTACAAGGGTCATTCTTAAACACTCAGCTTTTACTCAGTTAATACACTGCAGTAGCTTTGTACTTTACAGTACTTATAGGATTTGATATGGAGAAGTGGCCTCCCATTTTGAGCCTAAAAATTATTTTGCCAGTAGTTATTTGAGTGTCCATCCCTTGTGACTTTGTATCAGTTCCTTAAGTTAATAGTATAAAAATCTAGTGACCATACACTCTAATGCTGCTAAGATAAATACAGCAAATCAGTCCATTTCACTCTGCTTGGAAGTTCAAGCAACTATTGAGTATTAGTGCACTTTGGGGCTGCATAAACACTGCAAGGGCTGGGTTCAGAGTTTGGTCTGCAGAGCTTTGATGCTACATGATCTCATGCAAATTCACTTGGAAGTTAGGATTCACATACAGATGGAACTTCTTTGAACCCTTCTTTCTTCACTTCATCTGTCCACTATCCAGCTGCATCCCTTCTCCCAGTTCTAGCCTCTCAAATTTACTTTAGAAATCATTAAATGTTTGGAACATGTTTCATTGCCAAACTATGTTGGATGACGACCTCACACCTCTCCTGGGCTATGTCTACACTGGCAGTTTAAGTTGACTTAAGGAGGCTTAACTCTACTTAAACAAAGCTGCGTCCACACTAGGCTTTCAGTAAGTGGACTTAAGAAATTCCTTAAGTCGACTTGATGAACGCTTACGTTAACTTGCTAAGAACCGCGGGGTAGGTCGACTTAAGCCTGCTTAGGTCGACCTAATCCTTCTTTAGGTCCAGTGTGGGCGTTTAAGTCCACTTTGTTAAGTCGACCTAAAGGCAGCTAGGTTGACTTAACAAAGCGGACTTAGTCCAGGTCCATGGACAACACTTTGTTAAAAGTCAACTTAATCAGGTCGATTTTAAATCAACTTAAAGTCGAGCTTATTAAGTCGACTTAACAAAGTCAACCTAACTTTTTATAGTGTAGACATAGCCCTGGAGTCTTCAGGAATTTGCCAACTTACTGCCCTCCCACTCTGCAAGGGTTTGCCTGAGAATTCCACTGCTTCACATAATGCACAGCACAGTATCTAGTGAAACAGGAGGCAGTCTGACTCCTTCAGAGCATCTCCCATTGCCAGAAAATTTATTTATAACTAGGGGCAGATAGGGCCCCAATATTCTTTGTGTAACCTTCCAGTAACTGAACATTAGGTTTTTGGGGAACCCAGGAAACACATGGTTGTTTGTATCACAAATACAGCACCAAACACTATCCTGACCTGTTCTTTTAAAACAACCCCCATCCCATAATTCACCAAGCTTGTTTTATTATTTAATGTCTTTTTCTGTTTTTTTGCTTTGTCAGTCACAGCCTCTAAGGCATTGAAATAATTGCACCCTACAGAGACCAAGATCCTAAAGCACAATAAATCAGCTCACCCAGACTCAAAAACTCTGCCCCAAATCCCTAATGAAGTAGGTGATTATAATGAAATCATCCTTAAGTGTGTTGATTTCTAGTGTTATTTATTGGGGGAGGGGAAGATTGCTGCTTTTCCCTTAATTCTGCCATATTGTCTGGTTCACAGCCGGAGACAAACTGAAATGGCCATCTGGTTGATGTGCATACAAAAGAGTGGTTTGCCAGACAAAGAAACTACCTTTATTATACAAAGCTATGCATCGTCTCTGCTCAGATTTCCAATCTTCTGTTTCTGGTACTGATATAAGTAGGTATGAGTATACACAACCTACTATTCAGATGCATAATCTCCTGGCAGGTTAGGAATACAATTACCACAAGGTCTGAGATAGCTAAACTGTTTGGCATATTCCTGATATCAAATATACATAGTAAACATTTTCAATTCATAGCCTCTAATTTGGATGGTCAATACTGAGTTCACTGATTTGCACTCACAAACAATAACACCAGTAGAACTGTATGTAAAATTAGAAATCTGGCTGCCACCTCTGTGAAAACTGATCCTTATAATTTGAGGTCTGGTTGCAGAGTTAAGGGGTCAAATGTTCAATGGCAGGCCCTAACTGTGCCCACAGAAAAAAAATGCATGTGCATCTTCTGCAGCCACAAAACTACCTAAACTCACAAATGGAGAATTGCATGCACAACTTACCCATTCCATACACATTAAATTTTGCATCCACAGCCTGGGCACCCACCTGTGAAAACATAGCCCACACTGACCAATTCACAATAGGGTGATTTTCTTTATATTCTATTATTTGTTGCTGACTAGAATTTGATCCAAAAATTGTGTTTGTTCACGTAAAACAAGCATCAAAAAACCCAAGCCTGCTTTCTTCAACATCTGCCACACAAAAAATGTGAATTTTTCACATTTTTGACAAAAACAAAACCCCCAAATTTTTCTGTTTTCAAACATTAAATTAAAATATTGCCCCTTTCCCCTCCATTTTCTCCTTCCCCTATTTTGCCATTAAAAAGAAGTAGAAAGGGAAGGGAAAATAAAAACTGAAAATCTGATTAGTAAAAACCAAAAAAAAAAATTGGGGGTGGGGGAGTTTTCAGGTTTGTTTTTTTCAGTAAAATCTGAAGTTTTTAAAAAAAACACCGTCCCCCTCCCCCATGTTAATTTTAAAAAAAGGTATTCTTTTTGGTTAGAGAAAAAGATTTGAAAGAATAATTTCAACAATCCCTAATTTTCTTGATGTTTCACTGACATTGTTTAAGGCACTATGTTGTGTAACATAACAATACCTCACCATGTGGTATTAAGCAAAATGCATTTTTAAACGTAAAGAGAAAATATACACTTTCTCCACAGATAGTCCCCTTTTCTGATATTTGATCAGAAATAAATTGAAATTTCACACAAGTTTACACACTTAAGACAGCTGGTCTACCTGCAAATAATAGTTCCCCTTCATGGAGAGAATTACTGTAGGTAAAAGATGCTATTTATGTGTGAAGTATCATTGTTGTTAATTAACAATCTATGTCTTAAAATTCTGCTGTGATCTTTTGTCTTCCTTTATTCTTCAGAAAGAGTTTCATCCCATTCATTCTGGGACTTACTGAACCTCTTTCATAGGTATAATTTACTGCCCTCTCTCCATCATAGTTATCTGCTCGCCAAAACAGCAGAAAATGCCATCTATTGATAATACCCTCTAAGGAATGTACAATAATGTGGCCAGCTCCACCACAGCTTTGTCCCTGAATGACAAAAGATTAATTTCCTTAATGTGATGGTTCAGGTTAATTGTTTTCCTTCATTTGATTGATTCCATTTTCAATCATTTATACCTCGTGTATTATTAACATTAGCATAGCATCAAGAGGCCCAACTTGAGATCAGGGACTCCTTGCACCAGGTACTGTACAAATATATAGAAACAGCCCCTGACCCAAAGAGGTTAAAATTTAAATAGGAAAAACAGGGAAGGAAACAGAGAAGAAAAGCAACTTGCCCCGCATCACAGGCAGAGCTAGAATCCAGGCCACCAGAGTTCCACTCTTGGGCCTACGTTGCCTCTTGTTGTATTGCTTTTTACTCTTCATTAGCATATTTCAGTACGAAAAAGTGTCATTGGAGCATTTGATAAAGTGTGTCCACATCTCTTCCACAAATTTTGGATACACATGCATGCCGTGTATGAAGAATGACTGAGAGGGCTACGAATGTTAACTGATGACATTTCTCACTATTTTGATCTGATCTGTAGTTGCAACTTATCCAGTTGCTAGCTGAGAGAGAAGAATTAAAAATGGTAAAGGGCAGGGGGAGAAGCAGCCTTGGATTTCTAACCATCCCCTTAACTTTTCTGGGGAATATCAACCATGTTAATACTATACACTGCTCCCCAAAGAAAGGTCACTAGCTACCAAATCCATGAAATGGCATTTGCACTGAATTTAACTATTTATCTGTCTTTTAATTTATAAAATGCACTCAGTTATAGATATCTGTGAGAGCATGTGAACCACTCAACACAGTGACCTAACTTTAAAAGTAAAAGGTTCATTAAAAACAAAAATATTCCTCCAATGTGTTGTCACATCCACCCAGCTTCATCATCAAGAAAGAAGAAATGGCCCCTAAGACTGTGACTGACAGATCAGTAGAGGAATTCCAGAACTAAGCGCTTTCCACAGAGCAGCGGAAATCTGAGGACTATTACCTCAAATGAATTCAGCTTTCATTACACATAGAGAAAAGCAGCTTTCCATATAACTAGGGTGGCTTTATAGACCAAAGTCAGTCCTGAGAAGCCAATATACACTCAGAAGAACTAACATAGAGGAGGAAGGCCATTTGGTAGCTAGAGTGCTAACCTAGGACTTGGAAAACCCAGGTTCAAATCTAGACTCTACTACGGACTTCCTGTGTAACTTTGGGGGAATCATTTAGTTTCTCTGTGCCTCAGTTTTCCATCTGTAAAATGGGGATTACAGCACTACCTTACATCACAGCAGTGTTTCTGGTGAAAGATGTGCTAATGATTGTGAGGTACTGAGGTACTATGACATTGGGGCCATGTAAGTATCTAAGGCAGAATGTAGCATGCAGTATGTTACAGTAACACCATCAGATATACTGTGCTGCTACACATTTCCAAATTTCCAAAAAGAGTGCTAAGTAGATGAATCTGGACCACACAAAGGCACAGATAATTGTGTGAAGGCCAAATCAGAAAGAAACTCTCCCTAATGCCTGGCCAAATGAAAAAAGTTACATTTGACCATGGAGATCACCTTAGATTGCAGAAACAGTCAAAGATCCACCAGCACCCAACATTGCAAAATCCCATGGCCAAAGGTCCTCAATAAATGGAGCAGAAATCACCAACTTGTGTCTTTATAAAATCATTCTCTCTTCCTACCAGAATCATCTCCATGTTTCCTGGATTAAGCGTCAGTCAATTCATTCTCATCCAGCTTCCACAGTCAGAAAAATACCAGGAAAGCAAAGACACTGACTGCTCCATTTATGTCTGATGTAAATAGTGCACCAAACTGTGTGCCTTCTGCCTATGGTTAACACTTCTGCCCACACTTTCTTGCCTTCTCTCACTGTGGCCTCACATACAAGTTGAACAGAAGGGGCAATAAAGTCACACTTGAGTGCACTCCTATCTATTACACATGCAAGTTTCACATTTGCGTATGTAAATCAGAGAGATAGGCAGCCAATTGCTTCAATTTGAAAAAGGCAAATAGTTTGTTGCAGACATAAAACATGTGTGAATCCATTTTTTTGTGGGCACAATCAGTTGTGTATGAAAAATTGAACACAAAAAGGGAGCTTGGGCTTAAAACATGATTCCTCCCCCAAAACTATTAGCAGCTGGGGACTGCCTATTATACATGAACATTTAAGATGTTAGAATTGTCAACAGTTTGATCCAAAGCCCACTGAAGTCAGCAGAAAACTCCCACTGTCAAATCAGGATCAGGCCCCAAATCTGGCAAAATCCAATATCCTGGTAATAGGGATAGAGATTGGTGGTTGGGAGGGATCAGAGCAAAAAGGATGCCTTAAGGTTTGCTTTTAAAAGCAACATAGGGAAAGAGTGACAATTGTTATCTGAGAATGGGAAGAAAAGGTACAGCCAGTTTTTAATGCAAACACATCCTTTGGGTTCCAAAAAGGGATTGGAGTGGATTCTGCAGATGGAAGGAAAATAATCTTTTTCTAGACCTGTCCCTTTCAGATGTGTCACTCACTGCTTCATCCTGGCACTTGATCTTCAAGTTTCTCAAAGCAGCATGGAAGCACGAGGGGATGGATTTTAAAGCAGCAGCAAGTAGCTTTAATTAAGCTGTCCTTAAGAATGCAAGCTGAGCAAGTCTTTAAAGACACCAGTATAAAGGAAACAACCATGCATCAGCTCTTAACTGGGCATGCAGATGCAGAGAATCAAAAAAGGCTTGGTACTTATCTTTCCTGCTGACTTAGGATATGATATCTTGCTATGTGCTGAGCACCCTTTCCACCCATTATTTTGAATGAGACTGTAGGACACTCATTCTCCTCCAGACAGTGGATCAGTGTTTTGAAGGATCAGGCCCTTATAGCCTGATCCTGTGAGGTTCTGAGCACCCTCAACCTTTGCAGAAATCAATGAGAGTCGAGAATACTCAGAACCTTGCAGAATCAGATCCTCGGTGATTAGACATGATAGACCACGAAGATAAATACTCTATACAAAGATACTCAATTTAAGGGGGAAATAATGATTCCTCTAATTATCAATAAGTATATTATTTGTGGCAGAAAGCGGGGGAGGCAAATCCAGGATTTGTTATGTAACATGAGGTTCATTTTCAGTCATATAATCGCTGTCAGCTAATGCCCATTAAATCCTGCATAAACTGGATGTTTATCATATATATATATAATATATAATAATATTTAATATATATATATAATCTGAGAAAAGTTGTACAAACTTTTCCTAAAGATCAGGGGTGCATTTTATGTGCTTGGGTGTCCAAACACCTGCCAGCTGTTTGTCCCGTGAATTGAGGACATCATGTTTTCAATTTCCTTCAATAAAGCTATGAATCTGGCAATTTGCTGGCCTGCTTCAGCTAAACAGAAAGGACAATTTGAGAAAGATCATAGTTCAGGCTCAGTCAGACGGAAACGATTGAAAACAGAGAGCTGGCCGCTATGTTTCCCCAATGCAGCTTGCTGTCGCAGTTTGACTGACAAACTGACTTTTTTGAGGTGCTCATGCCCATTTCAGTCAGAGTTTATTGAAGGTGATTTTGATCTTCTCCATGAGGCCACAGCAATGGCCATGCCATCTGTCACCTTGATTGCATCGTGGATTCTCTGGAGAGAGTGCTATGGCTCCTGATCATTTACAGATTGTGCAGCTTTCGCCTCCATAAGGACCACATGCACAGAGCCAGATGGTGAACATACACGCTTATTATAAGTCTTTATCTCTGTGCAGGAAGGAAAGGCACCATTAGATCTCCCTCAGGAACTCCGCTCCTCTCTACCATCATGCTGCTCTTCAGCAAATACAGTCTTCTTCAGCTGTCATCAACCTACCTCTGAAAATTAAAAAAATAAACAATAATTCCATCAGCTGAAGCACGAGACATACAGACAGTATCACAAAGCGACTCCCCCCTCCACTCCCCTGACTGTCAGCACTAGGCAGAGACAAGTTTGTTTGCAAATTGATCATTAATGTGAGATTAGGATGAGCTTCTTTTTGAATATAAAGCAATGTTATTCTGATTATTATTGGCACATTTCAATTCATTAAATCATTTCTAAAAAATAAGGCTAGAACTTGCAACTCATATTATTACAAGGCAAGTGTGTGCGTGTGACAAAGAAGGCTGTAATGCCAGTTGCCACAGGCTGCATTTGTGAAATACCACTGTCACGAATTAGCAAAAAGTTGCTTGTACTTGCCTTTCGGATTTTTGATTTTGTTTTTTTTTTTTGTTGTTCTTAGTTAAAATGGTGAGTGTTGGAAATGGGTTTGCATAAATGAGCCTGTAAACACAAAGCACTTCAGAGGACCAGTGTAAATAAGCTTGTTGCATCCCATCAGGAATGACAGATACAGCCTGTATTAGAAGTTGAAAGGGATAAGAAAAAAGAATATTTGCAGCTCATATTTAACATGTGCTCATATATATGGACAAACACACACACACACACAGTACAAACATATACACGCACACACCGAAAGAGAGAGAGAGAACGCATCACAGGACAAATCAAAAGGCTATACAAATGCAAAACCGATTTTCTTTTTGAGTCCAATTTCACCTTATACAAGAGCCAGATAATACTTAATGTATATTTAGTATTCACTTAGTTATATATTGTCTTAGGTCATCAGCTACTATGTGGCTTCTGAGTTATGTTTGCTGTTTTAAAGAACTATAGTCATTAAATCTTAGAAGAATGATAATTGTAGATACACATTTCAGTTTTCTGCCAAGCACAGGACATCCTTCAGAATGGAAATCTGGCATAGTTCCAACCAAAGTGTCTTTCCTTAAGCACATGGATATTTCTTTATTTTTCTTTTTTCTTAAAAAGTGCATCTGTTTTGAAGGCTGTGTCAGAGAGCCATGATTTAGACAGAGTTCTACTCTCTTAGTAATGCTAAGAAAGCATCTAATATGTCAGTGTCCCATAAATGGTATTTGAAAATAAAAGTAGAGGAAAGCTGGTTAAGACACTAATTATCTGGGGGTGAGAGTTAAATGACTGTTGGATTAAGATGAGTATATTGAACATTGCTTATTTTTCTTTGCTCTGATATCTTACATCTTAAACCAGTATTCATGTTATGATTGTGAAAAATTCTCTTACTTTTGTTGTTGTTGTTTGAATTACTACATTTCTAAATAAGACCCAGTTCAAGGATCCTGAGCTCATCATATTGGGAATTTGCTATCAACTCTATCACTTACCTGAACAGCTCAAAAAGGACAATATTACAGATTTCCCATAATTAGATTCCCATAATTAAATACAGATTTAAATTCTGGTTTTGGTGGCTCTAGGAGATCTAAATTAATCCATTTTTCTAGTACAATATAATTCCCTATATCAAATATGATATTTAAATTTCCTCATAATATATTTTTATTGTTTTTTCTGTTACTGTTCCCCCAAGCCATACTTCAGATCCTGATCGTTATGGCATTAAAAAACAAGAAAATATGAAAAGAAAAAAGAAAAAGAAAATAGAAATAATTTAACATTTAAATAAAGATGCACCAAGAAGTTTTCAGCTATTAAAGATCAAACAAATAAAAAAAACATACTAATGAGCCATTCATATATCAATATTAAAAGGATGCAGCAGTACGCTATATTAGCCTTTCTATACTCTTTGCTCCAACTATTCAACAATATTGGGGTTATAATTATTTTGTGAATTAGCAGTCACAAGTAAAAAAATATTCTTCAGGTGATAATTGGAAAGTACAGTAGTTGCAAAAATCTATGTGGTAGCTAATAACATTTTCTGCCCTCTCTTCTATCAGTCTGTCTGTCCATACTACCCTTTTCCAAATTGTGCTAGCATGTGCCTATCATGTATCCCCTCTTATGGGTAAAATTATATATTGTGTTCAAAATCTCTGATTAATCTGATTAAACTAGTGAGCGACTAATCCTTTAATCTGCTCAAGAACACTACTATGTCTGCTGAATGTCAGATTCATAGCAAGTAATCAGTTAAATAAATATTAAAAGTGAAGCAAAAAGACTATATCATATCTATTCCAGATTCTGTCTTTGGTGAGTGACCTTTACAATTAATACTGGAATGAGAGCATTAGTAAAAATAATAAATTGTCTGTGATGGTAATTCAGATGTTACAGGCATATCAGTCACCAAGGATCAATCTGCTACTGGTTGCTTTTTTTAAAAAGTGGTTCAACTATAAATTAATGGGTACTTTTCAATTGCTTTCTTTGTTTCTTTCATTGTAGAAACTAAATGCAAAATATGTGTTTTATAAACTTAATATTTGGAAAACAAAAGTCAAGTTGGCTTGTAATTGTCTCGTGCCTGCCTTACATTTAAGCAGAATCTGAAACCACTCTACTACATTTATCTGTGTAAATCTATGTGGATCTATGAACATGCACCAATAGTGTATTTCTTGCCTTAAATCATCACTAATATGGGGAAGGAGAGAAATGTGTAATATTTGCAAACAATATATAGGTTGATTGCTAGCAGATGTAAAAGCCTCAAGTTAATAGGATAACAAAGATCAATATGCCCACAGGCATATGAGTTTGACAATGTTGAATTCATTTTTTAAAATATCATTTTAACTAGACACATGGAATAAAAATCAACAACCACCACACAAAGAAATAAATCCTTAACCCAAAATCCATTTCGAGCAGCTAGGTAGACACCGTGCTGATCCACAGAAAAAGAAAAGGAAAGACCTTTCCATATGTGGTCTAACACAAAGGAGGATCAAGGATGGATTCACACTTCTGTGACCAGTCATGACTCACCCCTGAACATTCCATATTAACAGTTGTGGATTCCATGGGACATTCCCAACCCAGAGTTCCATGAAATCCAGTCCCCTTCCTCATATGTACACAAACATCCTATACAGCCACAAAGATCCAGATTGGGTTTCCCTGTAGTGTCCTACATTTCCCAATTGTTACACGTGCACTGTGCTGATTCAGTCCTGCACAAGTTAGGACAACTGAACTAACGGTATGAGAACATTCACCCCTGGTGGGGCACATTATGTTTTCAGCATAGATCTCCCCAAAGATTCCATTAGCTTTAATTAACAATCAAGGATTTGCATGGAGGATGCGTGATCACATACCAGTACCTTCCATGGGCACCATGGCCACACAACACTTCCAGTTAGGCCACGCCCAATTTCTGGGGCACATTAAAAGGTTCTAGTCTAGTTGCATCCCTGCCTAATCTCTCCTCATGCTGATTTGCCAGGGGAACCTGGGGAAAAGAAAGCCCATTAAGTATTGCCACATACAAACTAAGCAATGCAGTACAAAAGGCTTTTTTCAGTAAGATTGTGATGAGATTTTTTTAAATGTATGTTTTTACCTTGGCTTGGAAAACAAGGTGTATCTAGGTGACAAAGTACTTTGTACTTTGGTTATTAGGCAAATTCCTCTTTGGATGCACATGCTCGTCTCTCACAAATTTCAATGATGGACACATGGACAGCGGTGAGATTCAAGCAGATGCATCCAAGCGTATAATTTGGCCCATAATTTATGAGGTTTGTCCAGATCATGAAAGCCACATATAATTTCTATAAACGCTTTCTCTATATAGTTTGTTGGGATTTAAAATCCTCATTTACAATTCCTAAGCATCTAAAACTATATTTGAACAAAACAGCTGGGTTTGCTTAAATCAATACCTGTTGAAAGTACAGACCTGCTAAAGGAATTAAAGTGTGGTGCAACAAGGTTATCCATTTAACAGGTTTCCAATAATCAAACAATTCTCCCTTTAGAATCTCTCCACACCACAGTGCATCCAGTTCAGAAAGTCTGTTATTTTCAGAATTTTCTTAATTCTTCATCTTGTCTTTCTTTGCAAATGTCTTATCCCTGCCTGATGTTTTTCAGCTTGCAGCTATTTCTTTTCATCCAGACAATGGTAATGGCTTATGTAATTATGACTTTGTACATGATCTGAACTCCCTGTGGATGTTTAGACTCTTATTATCTTTAACCTCCTCCACCTTTGTCAGTGAACTCTCACCTCAGAACCTCAGCTGGGGATCAGCTGCTGACTGGCTGTGAAGAGCAGGATGGTTACTCAGGTCTGGCAGTCAACAGGCAGTTCGTTAAACCTTCTGGAGTAAGACTGTCTTGAAGAAGGAGAAACTATCAACTGACTTTCTTCTTTGGTTCTGCAAAATTGACTGGAGTCAATAGAAACTCAATGTGAATGGATTCTTCCAAAACATGGGCCTAGAGGCCCTGATCCCTATGCAGTAATCTCAGTCGGCTTGCTAAGAATCCCATGTATTATATTCTATATGGAGAAATTTTGTGCAGATTTTTTTAAAATGGACTAAAATATTATTTAAAACATTAGGTGCTCCAGGCAGATAACTTCCAAATCCCAGTGGTTAATTTGTGCCTGGGCTGAGACCCAGCACCTCAACAAATCCGGCACCTTTTTAATGACAAATCAAGCATTGTCAAATCCATACTTTTCCCACATGTCCTGGCCCAGAATATGCACAGCACAAAGATCTTAGGAGCTATTTGTCTCGCCTGGATTCTCACACCATTCTTTAAAGGGCCTCCTGTTCCAACCAACTTCTTTTTTTGGAACACCGCACAGACTGAACACTGCTTTCGTCACTGTTTAGGCCTCGATTGGAGTATTGCATCCAGTTCTGGGTGCCTCATTTCAGGAAAGATGTGGACAAACTGGAGAAAGTTCAGGGATGAGAAACAAAAATGATTAAAGGTCTGGAACACTTGACTTATGAGGGAAGATTGAAAGAACTCGGTTTGTTTAGCCTGGAAAAGAGGAGACTGACAGGAGAAATGTTAACAGTTTTTAAGTACTTAAAAGGTTGTTATGAGGAGGAAGGAGAAAAGTTATTCTCCTTAACCACTGATGATAGGACAAGAAGCTCTGAGCTTAAATTACAGCAAGAGAAGGTTAGACTGAACATGAGGAAAAAACATTCCTAACTGTCAGGGCAATTAACCACTGGAATAAATTGCCTAGGGAGGCTGTGGAATCTCCATCATTAGACATTTTTAGGAGCAGGTTAGAAAAACACCTGTCAGGGATGGTCTAGAAAAAGATGGTATATGACCTTCCATGAGTGCAGGGGACTGTACTTGATGACGTCTCATGGTCCCTTCTAGTTCTATGATTCTATTCTGCTTTCATCATACTTTGCCCAGACTATGAAGTCAAAGAGTGACATTCTGATCCTACTGAAATCAGCAACAAATTCCCAGTGACTTCAGTAGGGCCAGGTTTTCACCAATGTACTTCCTCCTTACTACATTGCCCAAGATTAAAAGTTAATAGAGAACTCACTGATGTTACATCTCAGTGGTATCAGAAAATGATGCCAATTGAAGATATAAAAGTTGGTAGCTACATACATACACAAAAGGTTTCATACCTTTCATAAATATACTTAACAATGACTTCCCTGCATGAGAACTACTACCTATAGGAATTTTAGGGATGGAGTGTAAAATCTGTGCATTGTTTGCATATTTGTTCACAACCAAAATAATTCTACCATAGCAGCAGTAAGAATAACACATACAGAATGCAGCTCAGGCAAGAAAACTGACCCATTTAAATAGCCTATATATAGTATATGACAGAGAGACATCTAGGATAACAAAGGAGCACTTTGCAGTGCCAACCACCACAAAACAGAAAGGCAGATTAAGTATTGACCCCTATATTGGAATTAAGTTGTACTTAAAATTGAAATATTTGTCTACTAGCTCCTTCCACCTGCTTTTATGAAATTTCTGCCCAACAAAGTCCTGAATCACTATTTTCCTGTCTATGTTACAATAATCAAGATTGGCTAGTAGTTTGAATGTGTCCTTAGGGATGGGCTAGCCAGCTGGATAGGAGATATTGGATATAATTAATATAGAATGGTTCTTTCTTACTTCCAGTGGAGTTAATGGGCATATCTTTATGTCTTCCATCCTCTTATGGGATAGAAGGCCCTGGAAATAATATCAGCAACAGGTTAATTGTTCTTACTGTTAGTTCTTACTCCAGTACTATGCTGTAAAGCAGGTACATTTGCTGGTACAGAACTGACATGAGCCTTTTAATTTCCTGTGTCTGCATTTTAATGAGCAATCAAGTATTTATGGTGGAATTTTCAAAAGTAGCTAAGTCAGTAGGACTTGTGCTCCTAACTCTATTTTCAGGCATTTCTGAAAATACTACCCTTTGATGCTATCTAGAAAATGTTGCTTTCCACTTTGACATTGGCAACATGCTTTTCTTCATAACATTTATTTAGCACTGTAACTGAGTACAGACATGTTGTTCAAAAAAGAATGACTCCAGCAGCTCAGGTCAATATGTAAAGCATACATGGCTAGCTTAGCTTAGCATTAAGGTCTTTCTTTATTGAGTTTGATCCCAGTCCCAAGAGTCAAACTCTAGCTGTCAGGGGACTTGTTGTAAGTAATGGTCATTTGTGTTTCATAATTATCTTGAATAAACATAATTAGTTCCACATTCTGCTGTTTCTTCCTAAGGCATCTGTAAAATTCTGTACTCTTCTAGTAAATAGCTTTTGGCAACCTTAAAAAAACAAAAATAAAAAGTAAAATGCATCCTTTTAATTTGTTTTAAGGAACATGCCCAGAGGAGTAATGAGACTTACTAGATAATAATGACAATGAGATATCTTTCACTTAGATAAACATTGTAAACTAGTTTAAAATATCTTCAGTCACAGCACTCATGTAGTTAAACTAGGATATTGTTGGAAAGATGTAAAATGAAAAGGTTTCAATTTGGGATTCATTGTCCCATGTGTCAAGTCAATACATTTTATTTAGTACAGACATAATTTGGGCATCATACTTGCAATCTCATGCTTAAAGATTTTGTACAAAGCTCTTCAAAAGTACTCTAAAAGTGAGGGAGGGGTGAAGAATGTCTTGACAGGACTAAATGTGTAAAAATGTATTTTTAGCATAATACAAAAATATCCTAGAAACGTATTGATATTGAATATTCCTATTAACATATAGACACTATAGAGTGATGATTAGAATAGGGAACTGAAAGCCCAAAAATCTGATCTACTGAGATCAGGTGTAAGACACAGGGAAAGTCATTTACTCTCCCTGTGCCTCATTTTCCATATTTATAACATAAGGATAATGTTTACAAATTTCTTAAAAACTCTTTGGATGGAAAACACTACTTAATTGACCAGTAGTATTATTTCCTAAATAATAGCTTGAAGCTTTTTTAGTAGCATTGTATTGCCCATATAATTTTTATATTGTTAAATAAATAGAATAACATTCCACCAAGAAACTAGATGTACATCAGGGAAAAGGTTTCACTAGTCCCAGATCATTAAATACAAAAAGGCACTTCAAAGTTTTTATTAGAATACAACTGAAGCAGATTTGCAGTCACTGTTAAAGTAAGCAGGCAGTTAAAACTGGGAAGAATGTGTCAATTGGTAAAATTAGCTAAAAAGTTACTCTGAGTTTTGCCCTACATTTGGACTATCAAATCTGAGGCAAACTTTCTGAAGCAAAATGCTGAGGACTGCCAAGTTAACAAGCTGTTCTATGCTGGAAGGGACATATTTATGGACATGCTTTCAACAAGACGTACCTAGTGCTACCAAGCTGTGCTGTACTAAAGAGCAGTAAGTACCAGATAAATTGATTTTTTTAATAAAGGATTTCACACATGGAAATTATTAAATTCAGATAAAATATTCAGAAGTGCATAGACAAACCCAAAACCAAACAGATTTACCATAACTATAAAGTCGCTACACAAACTAAGAAAAGCCATGAAATTCAAAGCTGATAATGTTACTCAAAAAAATTCTAATCAATGCAGTTTTGGAAAAGATACTTTAAAGTCTATGAAGAATTGAAACTAAGCCTTTGCTCTGTGTGTGTATGTCTGGGTTTTTTTTCCTTTTAAGTGATGGTTAGGTTATGTTGCTCCAACTTTAATGCTACTTAAAAGCATTGTTTTCAGTCTATTAATTCCCTTCTTTTTTAAGATAAATTAAAAAATATATATATTTAATGAGAAAGCAAGGTGCAGTCCTTACTCAACAACAGCTCCATCGGAAAGCATTCCCACACCTGAGACAAACATAACATATATACTATGGTAACGAGCATTATATCAATCCCTAAAAGGCAGAAGGTGCGACTCTACAGTCCCTTCTCATGTGTCAGACCCACTGATTTTAATGAAAAGTTCTAGTTTAGAATCTTCAAGATCAGACGCCAATCATCTAAATATGAAGGAGCAAATATAAGCTTCTACAAGTGCAGACCAGTGATGTGCCAAAGGGGGTGGGGAGGAGGGAACCGTGGCCACCAGCACCAGCCTCAGCGTGGGCACCAGCTGGGCCCTTGAGCATGATATGGAAAAGGGGCAGGCAGCGCTGAGCCACCTATCCACTTCCCCCAACCAAGTTGCATGATGCTCCCCAGCCATGTCACCACTCCCAGCCATGTGTCATCGTTCCCCCCCCTCCCCCCCCAGCCACCAGCAGTGTGCTCCTTCCTGGCCATGTCTCCTTCCAAGCATTGGTTCCTGGGCACCAAAGATTCATGTACGCCAATGGTTTTGGCTCTGGAAAAGCTGCCAGGAAACGTGACTCAGAGACCACAACTTAAGCAGACGTTTGTGAAACATTTGATTTGACCATCATTGGTACTGTGATTCAGATTAGACCTGGAGTTGTAAACCAGCAGTGATTCAAATGGTTATTCATCTCTATGAACTTTTGTCAAAGCTAGATAGTCATGACTGATGGTAGCTGTGTATCCATTCACAACTTTTGAGATTTCTGGGTGTGTCTACACTTAGAAATTAAGTTGACTTAAGGAGGCTTAAGTCAACTTAATTTACTCCGCGTCTACACTGGGCTTTCTTTAATTCAACTTAAACTGCTCCTTAAGTCGAATTAAGGAAAAATTAGTTTGAATTAATAACACCTTGTTTTAATTCGAACTAGCGCTTAAGTTGACTTTATTAAGTCGACTTAAGCCAGTGGAGACACGGAATAGTGCCTAGGTGGACCTTTGTAAGTTGACTTAAAATGTTAACTCGACTTAATAAGGCCAAAAAGGGTCCACGTCTACACTTGAAAAGTTAAGTCAACTTTTGTTAAGTCGACTTAATAAGATCGACTTTAAGTCAACTTCATAAAGTAGACCTAACTTTTCAAGTGTAGACATAGCCACTCTTCCCCAGTATATTTCAAGCCAGAACCATGTTGCCTAGGAAGATTTACATAGTCATTTGACAGTATTTTTCAATATTACCACTAGACCTGTCCCTAGATCTGGTACACCTCTGAAGACCCTGAGCAACCTATGCCAATGTTCATGAAATTGCATTGTTCCCAGACCTCCCCAATGTAAGATTCAAGTAGAGGAAAGCAAAGCTTATTCTAAACTAAATCTTTATCAGATTCCTGCACCTGAAAACTGGTTTGAGCTTAAAAAAATATTGTGAATCTCCTCATTTTTTCATATAACACCTTGCAGCATGGATTTCAATTCTGACACATTCTTTCTTACCTCTCATAGTCTCATGTGTTGATCTGTAGGCTAGAAATGTTTGTAAAGAATATGCATGTGTACCTTCAGTGAACCTTTCCATTATATAATCATAGGAACTATTATTTAAAATATTTTAAACAGTCACTCAGAGATATTTATTTGCCTTACAAACCCATGCCTTGTAAAATTTCAGTTTATTAAACAAACACAGTGTCAGATTACTACAGAAGTCAGTGGCAAAACTCCCAATGGTTTCAACGGAAGGTAAAAACAGATTTTGAGTTTCAAAAATGCAAACAAAATAAGTTTAATCTAAATAGCTATTTGGCACTTAACTCAAAAACAGAAAATGGCCAAATGTTTTTTCAGTTCATTTCTGGGCTCCCAGCAAGCACAAAAAAAATTATTTTCTATTCCCATTTAAGAATGCCTAAAAATATGTGCTTATGCAAGTACCTTTGCCTTGGCAGCTTGCATGGAGCTGTTAGGAGGTATTGTGATCTATCAGCATCAGACAAAACAGTATCTGTTACTGAAACATCTGATTGCTCACAAACCAGACTATATCCTGTTTAATAAAGTCCTTACTGAAGTTTTTTTGCAGTTATGGTAAGGGATATTTAAGCAGAAAGAGCAGCTTGTTTCCTTGACAGCAGAGAGCCAACTGTTTTGGTTTTCTTTGTTCTATGTCTGTTCAACATACTGTATCCATAGAAATAGCTGCTGTCCCAGAAGTAGAAGTATTTTGTATGATATATACCAAAATCCTAGGTTAGTGCAGCATTAGCTTTGCATAGTTCATACCAGAAAAGAGCTGTGAAATGCAAAAGCTAAAGTTCTAAAAGCAAAGCTGTACATCCTGTGCGCTTTCTGTTCTATTGAATATCTTACACATAGTGTGCTATTAAGCTACATGG